>BJBW01001866.1:26874-41963 GCA_004320125.1 Scolopax mira
CTTCTTCTATTGAGGGCTCCAGCCCTGCACACAGTGCTCTGAGGTGAAGTCTCACCAGAGCAGAGTAAAGTGGGAGAATCCCTTCTCTGGACCTACTGGCAACACTTCTTTGGATGCAGCCCAGGATGTGATTGGCCTTCTGGGCTGCAAGTGTCCGCTGCCTGCTCATGGCCAGCTTCTCGTCCATCAGTGTACTTTCACATAGACTTATGGAACAGTCTCAGTTTTTCAGAGAAACTATTTTGTTTTTTTGAATGAAGGTGAATTGTTTTCTCTTCTATATGTAGCAACATCTTCAGATGATTCACTAGAAATGACCTGTGGGTAGTTTATCCATTTGGCAGACCTCTTAGGAGGCTCTATAGATGAATCAGACCACAGGAGTGACATGCAGCCTGCATACTGACTGCCCAGCTTGCTTATTGCAGGCAGTGCAGTTCAGAAGAAACCCAACTCATTTCTTGAATAAGGTAGACTGTGTGAAAATAGTAGTGGTGAGGAGACCACTCAGGTGTTACAGGTGTTATAGAACATTCTTGGATGCATGAGAAAAAACTAAGGTAGTTATTCAGAAGCTCATGGAGCAGATAGAATAATAGAAGAATCCAAATAACTTCTAAAGAATGATCACTTGAGCATGTACATAATTTGGCATCACCTAAACTGTAGACACATGTGGCTCATCTTCAAACAGATATGTTTAAGAGTGTGTCTGTAGAATGCTTCAAAACAAATCAGAGATTTGCCTTTCTCATCCTTGAAGAGTTGTCTTATAATGACTCGTAAAGTCAGTTTCCAAGATGGAAAATAATGTTGGCAATAAACAGACCACATTCAATCTGATGCAGATCAATGACACAGAAATATTTTGTCTAATCTTCATCTGAGCATGAGTCTACCATATAGTTACTAAAACAACTGATGATAATCTCTTTGCCAAGCGCTTTTATCTCTTAAAGTGTTGTTTTGTATTGTATGCTAAGATAAAGAATTTCTTTCTCAACGCCAGAACCTACCATCTGCTAAAGAAAGAAACTTAAATACATTCTGGTTATAATTATAACACACTTTATATGCTCTGCTAAAGTAGTTTGTATCTTCTTTTATCTCCTATTTTCTGTATACTGGACAAAGACTACTTTTTGTGAAAAAAAAAAAAAGACCAAACAAAAAAAACTTTCTTTTGCTCCTTGTCTTCTGTGACTTGACTGCTCAGTGTTCAAAATGCTTTTTTACAGTTGAACTTCATGCTGTGTTCAGCATATTCTCATTTAACTTCTTCACTAGGAGTAGAAAAAGTCTCTTGAAGCTTGCACTAATTTATAATATAGGTTTAGATTCAGTATGCAATATATGCTTAGGTCAGGGCAGGTTGTAATATGCCTAAGCTGATTCAGATCAGATATTCTGCAAAGCTACAGTGAATGTAGCTTTACAGTGAGAGTGGTTTTAGTTAAGCTCCATGTTATTTTAATACAAGCAATTCAAAACCAGCTGTGAACAATATAAATACCCTGCATCCATCTCTACGTTGGAGGAGCTCCAGGTAATACAAAAGGGTAGTTTGTCAAAATCAATTTTAACTTCACCGGTGTTTGAAATCTTTCAACTCCCACAGTGTATGACCCACTAATACAAGATCTGATTCTTTCATTTAGCTTTCTTTGAGATTACCTATGTTAACTATACAGACGTGACTCTTGAGTACATTTTTCTGTGAGCTCCAGTGAGAGCTTCTTCAAAGTCAGGCATGACCCAACACTACTGGCAGAAATATATTGAAGCTGAATGACTGGGAAGACTGAAGTTGAACCATTCAGCTGTCTGATTTGTTAGGCTCAAACCTTTTAGTGAAACCTGTTCCTTTTGATAAAGAATCAGTAACAATACTTCCCAGTTACTTGAGAATATGTCAAAAAAGTATCCAGAGTGAGTTCTTTTGCCATGCTGCTGAATTAGGCAGCTAAGAAATGAAATAAGTACTTCAGTGAAAGTTTTTCAGCTTTAGCTTGATACTTAGTCAAAAGTCTAGGTCCCTTTGGCTCCACTCTTGAAGCAGTGGCAACTTGAAAACTGTGAAAATTCAAAATTCAGGCAGTGATTTTTCTCTGTGCAGTAGATCTCATGGTTGCACGTACGCGTAAAAGCAGCAGTGTAGAAATATTGGGCTGTCTTTTTGTAAACTGAAGTGTGTGATGCCATTGCATATGCTTTAGGTACTTTGGCAGCCTCTTTTAATGCAGTGAAGTGAATTAAGAACTGGTGACTTCCCTGTCTCTCCAAAACTGTCTCTGTCACAGGTCTGGCTAAACACACAGCAGGTTAGATGCTCCTTAGTGTGCGAATAAATACTTCATATGACTTTTTCATCTCTTCCTTACTGGACATATAGAAGCATGGCAGCTGTTGCTGATTACAAACACCCTACAAATTACTTTTGCCTTACAAAGAACTTACAATAAAAATAAAACAAGTATTGGGGCAGCCAAAAGTGTTGTATCCACACTTCATATGCAGACTTACTTCTGCAGTTTTTGATAATGCATGTGGAGTTGTTTAACAAAGCTTCTTACTCATTTACAATCAACCAAGTAACAAATTACAATTTTGGCTCTAATAGAAATTGTATTGGAATAAAGCTACAGAAAGACAAGACTGGGCCTAGAGTGTTGGTAGATATATGAAAAACCAGGACAAGAAGATGTCAAAACCATAATAAACCTCAACACAGGATGCTTGTTGATGCTTGTTTCTTATTCTCTAGAGAATGAGGAACATGTCCTGGCTTTATCATCAGATTCATGACAACATATCTCTTCCTGTGTGCTCCTGTGGTTTTGTGCACAGCTCTTTTTCGAACTGTGTGTGGTCACAGTAATGCAAGTGATGTCTCATACTTTGGCCTTACATGGAAGAACAAGCTGTCTCGATTTGTGTCCTCATATGTGATATACTGGTAAAAACATAAATGGCTCTGTGTGATGGCTAATCAAATCCCAGAGTAGTCTGAGAGACATACTGTGTTGTGAAAGCTAAAAGCAGAACATCATGCTGGAGAAGCGCTGTTCCCCTTCTTAAATACCAGGCTTGCTGGTGCTCAGATGGTGAAAAGTGAGAAGATACTACAACTTCACTGGAGTTTATGAGCTCTGTCCATTCCGGTTAGAAAAACAGATCACTTAATGAAAACATGAAAACACTTAACTTGTGGTGATAAACTAGTTTAAGGTGAAACCTTAAACTTTTTTTCCTGTATGTGTATCAACTTTGCTTTACCTACCTGGTTGGGTAAGATCACTTGTCTGGTTCATCTCCTAACACTCCTCTTTCTGCAACAATATACACTGTCAAATGGCAAGCTCTGGAGCATAATAAAAATCTGAGATAATTCTCTTGAGCGAGTACTGGTCTCTTGCTGTGCAAATAGCCCTTTTATTCAGTCACTCCAGAGTGCATCACAAAATGCTACTTATTACAGGAAGAGAGATGTAAGTGTTCATGCTGCTGTTTAATATTGTCTTAGCAAAAAAAGTTTCCATGGTGATTTTTTGTAGCTGTAAGGCAGCTCTTTCCAGTAGAACCACGGCAATTTTTTGTCTACCGCCTTATCTATATCACTGCCAAATTCCTCAATTAAATGAAAACTGTTCCTAAATATGCTGTGTAGGTGACAGAGTGCCTCAGAAATTTAGGAGCCAGAAATGAATCCTAAGTTGTCAAATTTTCTGCTATTTAAGCCATCCCAAGACAACACTATGTTGAAGTCTCCTAAAACACTTCTGTAAAAAAAAAAAAAAAAAATTTATATATAGGATCTCTTATTTGCCTACAGGTCTGAATGTTTAAGAGCACATGCTTGTGCTTCATGTCAGATTCTGAGGCAGCTAACTTAAAAAAACTTGCAGCAAATTTAATTTTTTTAGATTTGAGTCAATAACTTCTCTGAAAGCTTTTGATAGACTTTGAATGAGCAATTTTACTGTTTCCAGTTTTTTTGGCATAATCTGGACAAGATACCCAGCTAGTCATTTTATTTCCATGCTACATTTAGGCTCCTAATTCTTCTGATGTAGGAAAATAACCTCTGTTTGTGTGTGTGCCCACATACCAGTTGGTTGCAGAAATACAGCAAAGTCATTGCATAAGCCTTTAGGAACTGCTAATGAAGCGACAAGCACACAATTGGTCATTTAGAAACTTGTCATAAGAACACGAATGTGTTTCAGTGTAAATACAGTCAAAATCTACCATATAATGGGTGTCAGTTGTGTTTGTAGCTCTGTTGTGGGATAGTAAGGTATAATAGTCAATAACAGACCTCCCGTAGCCCTGCTCATATTTAGTTTGCTGTTCTGCTCTTTCATCCTGTAACTTGTCCTTGGGCGTGGGATTGGTACCGACATTGCTATTGTGGGATCTTGTTCTGGAATGTGGCCACTTCAAATATCATAGATTAGTAATAATCCCTGGGCCATCACAGGGGCTTGAAGCAGGCTCTGCAGGAGAGGAGGAAGTAAAACATATTGGCTTTCATTGTGCCAGGGCTAAAAACCAGTTGTGAAATCCAGAATATTGGTAAGGAATTGTCTCTTGAGAATGAAAGAAAATGGCTTGTTACTTTTTTTTGTGTATCCCTTTCTGATATTTTGCTCTCATTGAGTTGAGTCTTGTCAAGAAAGACATACATGAGACCTCTTTAATGGCTCTCAAAAGTTTGAGCTCTTTCTGGTAAATCCTTACCTTCAGAGACCCAAAGTCATTTGACAGCAGTTCTTGCTTTTCCAACGCAAGTGTGACCACAGTCCGAGAGACAGGCTATGAGATCTCCTGGGAGGAAGAGGAGGGGAGAATGAGGAGGGCTGATGTCTGACCTTTCACATTCTTGCGTCTGCTAAAAAGGGAAGCGGGAGCTGACTTGCAGTGCTTTGGCTTGGGTGGGATGGGGAACGGAGCAGTGTAACAGAGGATGCTTCCTCCTAAGAACTGTGGGAAAGAGGACGGGGATTCACTTAATGAGAATATTCCTCCAAATGATTAGTTCTGGTCTCTTTGTGTATAAATGCAAAAGCCATTGATTTGGTGGGAAAACTAATTTCAGAATTGACATTTGAAACTGGAAGGATTTTTTAGGAAACTTTGACTGCCTCAGTAGATCTTGTTAAACTGGAAAAAACCCCAACCCTAAGTTTCTTCATTTACTGTCCAGCTCACTACCATATTACAGAATAACTGACTTGGCTTTCTCCATGGAATTGCCTTTTATGCTGACATTTAAAAAAAAAAAAAGGAGTGTGTTCTTCAGTGTTATATAGAAGACACTAAAACTAAAATTAGGAGAGTTGAGGATCTTCTTGTATCCTAGATGCTGACAAACTTGCAGTTAAAGACTGGGAGCCTTGTAAAAAGGCTCTTGTAAAAGGACTTGTAAAAAATTTTCTGGTGGAAATGCTTGTTTCCCTAAACTGAAAAGTATTGCCGAAAATAGCTGACCAACTGATTGAGACAAAAGGGGAAAGACAAAGGCAATATCCTCATCTCTAACTTAAAATTGATTTTGTCAGGAACCATATATAATTCCTGTTAACAAAATATTGTAATCTACAAATAATGCTATGGTCAACTTCAGTGATGTTTATGCAGAAATATCTTTGGGATTTTGTTACATCTTGGGAGCACAATCTATAATAATTATAATTTAGCAGAATAAGTAGCAAACAATAGGAACTTTAAAGCAAAGATACGTAGGAAAAAAGTTTAAAGTCAGTGGAAGACATGATACTTTCAACTTTTCTCATACTCTTCTACTATGTTAAAAAAATATATTAAAAAAACAAACCCAGAATCCTCTCAGCCACTATAATCTGGCTGTTGCTCCGTGACAGTAGATTTGAAGCATTCTGTGGAGACAGTCTTAAGCACCAGTGAACACTGTAACCTGAAGTTAAGGGCACTACACCAGTGAACCATCTGCAGATCAATGAGGTGGCAGAAATGAAGCTTTGTAGACTTGCTACTGAATTGGCTTTTTTTTTAATCCCAAAAGGATTGGCTTTTCTTAGAAACCCGTGCTGAGCAGGAACCCAGCACCGAGTTGAACCTGCTGCCCTGCCTGGCCGTGGGTGCCTCGTGTCACAAGGACAAGTGCTGCTTTGAGCAGGTAGGAATGGCTTTGGTCTTGATGAAAAATTGGAGTGGAAAGGGGCAGAAATAGAGCTTTGCGAATTCTGCTTTTAAACAGGAAATGTTGCCTATATAGGAATCAATCCAGAATGGGCAAATAATTTTTCTAAGTGCTTTTGTTTTTTAAAAAAAAAAAACCCAAAACTGTTTCTGGAAGCTTTTTTAGCTATAATTCCTGAACTGAGTAGGTTCAGGACTAGTAGCTTCTGCTCTATTGCTTTTTGGGATCTTGCCTATTGCTTTTTAAAAATGATTTTTCTTTTTATTTTCTTCTTGTGGCAAAAAACCCCACACCAAACCCCCAAAATAACAACAAAAAAAACCCCCAACACCAAAAAGCACCTGTATGAAGCAAGCGAGTTTGCATCCTGGTTCACAGAAATGGTCCATAGTCCTGACAATTAGCAATCTATCATTAGATCACAAATTAGGAATGATTTTTATTGGGAAGTTCCTGCCACCTTGTGGCAAGAACTTTCACCTTTCTTGAATTGGAAGAATTAAAATGGATGCCTAAAACCTTGAACAAATGTTTAGCTAACCAAACAGAAAGCACAAGACCAGATGCTTTGTCTGGTTTACTTCCCTATTTGGGCATTATCATTTGTAAATATTGCTAGGATTTTAAAATAAGCATAATTTAAATGAAGAGAGAACTTTATTGTGACTTTTTTTCTGTGCTGCTTCCTCCATCTTTCTTAGCAACACACTACAGAAATGAATTCCGTGGGAGTATTGAGCCAGAGGAACCCACAAAAACTTTGGTATTTGTAGAAAAAGTTGTTGACAAGAGCAATTAATGGTGTCAGCGCAGTACTCATTTGTCTTCATCCTGAAAGGTTTCTGCTTTCATTGTGGCACTGCTTGCTTTCAACTGTAGGAAACGTTCAGCTATAGCTTCCTTCCTGGTGACTACAAAGGTTGTGTGACATCTTGATGTGCTGCATGAAGCCTTTTCTCTGCTCAGAACATGAGAAATTAAAATTGACATCTGTGAAGAGGAATGTTCATCTTTGTATTCCTTCCTGTTTCTTTTGCATTCGGTGTCAACTGGTGTGGTTCTGTGAATCCATACCCTGAGAGTACGTGGCAACCTTTTTCACAGCTGCTGGTCAAACGGGGTGACCAGGGTCATGAAACTGCAGCAGCTTCAGCCACCCATGAGACAGTGTTGCATGGAAAAAAAGAAGATTTTTTTTTACTAACTTGCTTTGTCAGTTCTTTGATTTCCTGAGCTTAGATTAATATTTCTCACAACGTCTTATCTGACGAAACCATGGAACCATGCTGATTTAAATAGATTAAAGCAACTGACAGATCTCCCAACACCCCTCCTCCCCCCGAGTACAAACTCACTCCATTTTAGGACCTGAAACTAATATGAGATCAGTAGAAGAAACAGGTGGCATTTCATTCGCAATACTTAAGGCTGCCTGTATTGCTATTTTTGTGCAAACAGAAGTCTTGATACATGGGATCTCCTCTTCCTAACATTATAGAATCACAGAATCACAGAATCATAGAACCATACAATGGCTTGGGTGGGAATGGACCTTAAAGATCACCCAGTTCCAACCCCCCTGCCCTGGGCAGGGACACCTCCCACCAGACCAGGTTGCTCAAAGCCCCATCCAGCCTGGCCTTGAACCCCTCCAGGGATGGGGCATCTATGACTTCCCTGGACAACCTGTTCCAGTGTCTCACCACCCTCACAGTAAAGAATTTCTTCCTAATATCTAATCCAAATCTTCCAATTTAAACCCGTTGCCTCTTGTCCTGTCACTGCACTTCCTGACAAAGGGGCCCTCTCTGGCTCCCCTGTAGCTCCCTTCAGATATAGGTTGGCTGCTATGATGCCTCCCTGGAGCCTTCTCTTCTCCAGAACATGTTTTAACATAGCCTAATTAAGACACTGGTGCCTGTCCTCTTGAAATGCTAAACTGACAGTCTTGGAAATCACAATCTTTACCTCAAAGTAAGGTCCCAAGTTTGGGTACTCGATAAGCAGCATTTATAATACTATGTTAATGGGGCTTGAACCTAAGGCATTTCACTGTACGTGGTTTTAAAGCACCTTCCCACACAAAACTTTGCCCGTGCCAAATGCTGGAGTGCAATTATGTCGGGTAGAAGATGCCACAACCAAATTGCAGTTAGAAACAGCTGCCGCAGCAGGCACATGCGTTGGCAAAGCCCTACTTTCCCAGCTGTAGCAATCTACAACTTAACCTCTGCGGGTAGTAAAAACACCAGCACTTTGGTTGGGTAAGTACTGAAATTAGTGAAGCTGTCCTGTGGCTGGAACAAGCCTTCCTAGAGTGAAAAATAATTCCAACATGTAACGTCATCCCCCTGTGTCTTGCCAGCAGCTGGTATGAGGAGTGTAAAGGCTCCAGCTATTTTATAGCTTCTCAGCTTGCCCTAAAATATGTCTGAAGTGAATCCAAGATGATATAAACATATAGGGATATATATATATAGCTATTATCAGGGAGAGACAGCTGCGTAACAATGTTCTGGACAATAAAGACAGCTCTCAGGATATTTGTTAAGAGAACAGTCCTGCCAGATGGACTCTGCAGGAAGGACATAGATCACAAATGACATATGAGAAGAATTATTATACACAAACAGCTGCTCAGGCTCATCCAGGGCTATTTGAATAAAAAGATAGAAGAAAGCAGACTGTGAGCCAAAAGAAGAATTTGGCTTTTAGCAGCTTAAAAAAATCATTTACATTCTGAATCTGCAAAGAGGTGAGTTGTTAAAAGTCCAAGCAGAAGCTTAGTGGCTCAGCAAAAATTGTCAAGGAGCTGGAGCTGGACAAGGACAAGGAGCTGGAGGCATATGGAAATTAATTTTTTAGGCAGAAACCAGATTATAGATGAAACTTGACTTTGTGAGGGCAGAAAACAGAGAAAATAGGAAAAATAAATCACAAGCAGTAATAGTTATGTGATATTACTTACCTTAGAAGAAGAGGATGAGAATTTGAAAAATTGAAAAATAACAAGGAAACATGAGCTAGAACTAGACCACAAGTGGGAAAATGAATTTGAGCCTGTTATTTGTTGCTTTAAATTAAATTTGGAAGATAGTTTCCTGTCACAGGCATAAAAATGGATCAAGCTTCAGATAAGGTAGAGGTTAACTATAGAAAATATTTGTCTTTTCTCTTGATACTGAATTCATATTATTTAGGTTCTTTAGTCCACTTGAGTTGATGGTAAATGTTTATAAATTAAGTGAATGGGAGGGTTCTGTTTAAATTTCCTTGTTACTGGGAACTTAAGGACTGATGACAGCCAGTTCCAGTTAAGACATGACTTGCGCAACAGCTCTGTGGGAGTCTTGATTGTGAGACTTGGATATTTCCCTGCAATGGAATCATAAACAAAAGCACTGATGCCCTTTTGGTGTTCTGTGGAAAACACGAAGTAACTTAAAAATTACGATAAGCAAACCTTACTTCTTGAGGAACTGCAGGATCATGTTTCCACACACATTTCTTTGTTTCCAAACTGTCAGCTCCCAGAAAGGAGAAGTCCCAGTAAGCTCAGAGACATAAGTGTCTTTGAAAAGGCCATCTGTAACTCCTGAGCGTTTTGACCTTTACCTTTCACCCCATGGCAATCTAGATCCTGATTAAAATCCAGCAGGGATAGTAACAAGGGGATGATATTTATTGGTTTAGACGTAGTCAATGTGGGAAAACGAGGCCATCAGTAAGGTGCACACCTCTGCCTGTGTTCACTGTAATTTCAAGTCTAAGACACTCTTTGAGGAGCAGGTCAGCAAGAGGATGTCAGCGAGTCACAGACTGCAGCAAGGGAGAGTCCAGTTGAATGTAAGGGGGAAAACAGTCATCATAATGCAAATAAGCAAGCACAGGAAAGGCTGTATAATCTTTTTCCTCAAAGACATCAAAACTTCCACTGGCCTAGAGCCTAAACAACCCGTTCTGTTCTTTGTTCTTTGAGGTTACCTTAGCTGGGATCCAACAGACTAAACGGCTGTCCCCTAGGAAATCCCTGCCAAATTAAGCTACTCTGCGATGAGGAGCACCTATTTCCGAAACAATATAAACAGAGCAGCCTTAACCACACCATCTGTTGGCCACAGATGCCTGAGGGGCTGCACAAAGAGCTTGCCGCAAGAGGGAGGAAGCTCCAGGGCTCGGCACGAGGCGTGTGGGTTCCCGGGTGGGCGGTAGCAGGACCGAGAGCTCTCTCGCAGGCTTTATATCTCTGACAGAGGCAATCTCCACATGCCTGTTGAGTGTGAAGCCCGTGACGTGAGCTAGAGAAATAGAGGAGGTTTCTTGGTTGCTGCTCTGATGCCAGAGAGGACCCGGTGCCAAGCTTTAGCTCTTGCATCCAACGCAGTGGAATGTGGATTTCGACTTGCTGCATTTTCTTAAGAAGGTAACCTGCTCCGAGGATCATTTAGATAAACCAGAAAAAAAAAGCTGTAAATCTCATGCCAACTTCCACTTTTCAACTCTGCTCAGTCAGTGTGGAAAAAAGCTATGTGGGTTTTTCTATTTTAAATGTTGTCTAAATAGGGGTGGTCTAAACCATGTTCCTAACATTGTGCTTGAGATGTTCCTTCGGTTTTCAAGAACTGATTTCTGAAGTATGATCTGTGCCTTTTCTTCCCTAAATGTAGCTACAGAGAATAGCATTGCTGGGCAAACACACAGAATGGAGATTTGGTAATGTATAGATAAATATAATTTCTGTTAGCAGTCAAACCACTTGAAGAACATGTAGGTACAATTCGTGCTTAAAAATCTTCCTGAAAATCTCTATGGACTTAATATTGATGGAAAAATAGTAAACATTGGGACCAAAGTTTACATTGTGTAGCAGTTTTTATAGCATCAGAACAGTGTTACAGTGTGAACAGGGCTTGCTACTTTCTCATTACGAATTTTAAACTGACAAATTATGTGGCTTTTTGGAATACCAGTTATACTGTACTATGCCACAGAGTACCTAATAAGCTATAAAATCTTGTTCTGTTTACAGTCATTTTGTCAGGATCCAGCAGAGTTCTAGAGATGCGGGATCTGATCTGTATTTTGGTTTGAGTAATTTTAAACCAAAGAATGCCTGCACAAACTAATATGCCTTTGTGATGCCACTTTGACAGAATTCTTATGCTTGGGCCATTTTTTGACCTTTCTTTTTTAACATGGAGCATGCTAAGCTGCCACAAACAAATTTAGCATTTTCTAGATTAGAGATACAAGGTTTTTTTTCACTATGTTCATGTATCTGCCTTTGTGGTAAAAAAGGTAAGTCTGTATTTGTGCTTTGATATTTGAGGGAAATCTCTATGGTTGCAATAAAGCACAAAAGACACCACTTGTGATTCCTCTCCATCCTTTACAGTTCTGTAGAAGTGCTGTTTCACTGAAGTTTTTGGTTCTCCGAACTTAGGTATATTTTTTATGCATGTTTATGGAAGAAAAACTTCTTCTCTAAGACTGCACTCTCATCTGAGGAAGGATTTAGAAGATGATTGCATTTCCAGTAATTGACGTTCCTCAAAATCTTTTATTTGCATGCCATGACGATGAAAACAGGAAAACAAAATGTTCTTTTTGAGACTGGAATCATGTGGGCAGCACCAAAAAAAACCCACCCAACCCCCCAGAAAACCCACCAACCAAAGCAAGAGCACATGGTGTGCTTGAAAATGTCTTTTTACCAGCTGTGAAGGAGAGGAGAGGCAGGTAAACTCCAGTACAGCACAAGTACTCAAATAGGCTTCTTTGTGCCGAAGCAAAGTCCATTGCCTCCTGTGAGAGCAGCATCTCCACAGGCTGTGTCCATTACAGCTAAAATTGATAGTTAATGCTCAGAAATGCTCTATCCTTGTGGCCTTTGTCTGTCTCTCTCACTAGTTTGTAGCCTTGGTTTTTGGAACAGCAGCCAGACATTTCCAGATTCTTAGAAATCTCGTGGAGCTGGGCAAAACCCTGCCAAAAAAAAAAAAAAAAAAAAAAAAAAAGAGTCTGTCAGGAGCAGGGGAGGACAGGGGGAGGATGGCTTGCACTGACCTGGGCATGGAGAAGAAGGGTCCCTGGGACAGGAGTGGGTGGTAGGGGCCTAAATGGGGTGACTGGGAGGAAGAGCATCGTTGTCATACCATCTGCTGTCTGTAGCTTTGAGACCTACTGAGATCCCTAGAGCAGAGGGTACATCTGCAGAGGGCAACTGTTTGCTCAGAGCTGCGTGTGCTGGTCAGGGGGTCCCGGTGTGTGTCCCAGGAGCCCCAGGGGACTTCATGTCAGCCAAGGAGGTGGCAGACTCCCTGCACCCAGCACTCTGGAACTCTAACCATTCCATCAGCTCAGCACTCTCAAGCTTGGCAGTTCCCCCCAGTAATAGGTGGTCAGCCACAGCACCATAGAAGTTGTGGTCAGGCTGTTCTGATTTGTTCTGCCTTCAGGAAATAATGCCATAAAGTGTAACTTTCTTGCAATTAAAAGAATTTCATTAATTCTGAGAAAAGAGTCCTTATCATTAGTAATAAGATAAAAATAGGCATAGAATTAGCAGAGTTCCTGTTTACTTCAAAATTAATGGATTCAGCAATTTCCATTTCTTAGAAAGTCTTAAAAACTGTAGACAGGACAGGACTTCGCTGCAACAGTGAAGTAAGGGATGAGAACCATATAGGAAAGAAATTCAGTAGCTATCCTTTTCTTAAGGGAAGTTGTGAGAGATATTTCTGGAGTTAAAAAGTCATTTTAATCTGTAATAATAAATTCTGCTTTGGAATTGTCTTAAAGGAGAAAGGAACATATCTCCTGTACTTCACTTGCAAAGAAGTCTTGCCAGCGGAGGTTATATTGCATTTTAAAAACTTGCAGTCTCCATGCCTGGTGGGTAGGAAGTGTGATGGCCAAGGATGTCACACAGCCCCTTCAACACTGAAAGCCTGTCTCTCCACCTGGAAGCGCTATAATTTCCTCTAGGGGGGGTTTCCTTTTTTCCAGGAAGTTTGGGACACACTCTTCTGCTTGTTCCTTTCTCTTCCCTAGAGATCCTGAAATGCCTTCCAGCCATTACTGTATTCATTCCTTTTATGCCTGTTTTATGCATGCCTGTATGCATTCCTTTTATGCACTATTTTTTTCTCATTCCTTACTTCCTTACACTTCATTGCACCTTTGTCCAGGCAGGGAAGGAATAGCAGATAGAAATGGTAAATTGTAACACCTGTGTTGGGAAGGCACTAAGGGGGTTTCTAAGCAGGGGAACAGAAAAACCTGACATGACTCAGAGCTGATGGTGGAGGAAGACATTTCAAGCAAAAATTGAGAAAGAGTTGAAAGGCTGTCTTGATGACAAGGTGAATTTCAAAGGGATCCGTATCTTTTCTTGAAAGAAAGAGTATATTCTTCATAGTATGATGGGTGTGCTCTGCTCCCAGAAGTATGATTAATATTTATGGCTCACGAATTAATTATTATTTAAGGAATAGGGAGAATCCACGCTTTTGCCAGCAATCAGCAAGGAAGTTTTTACCTAGGGTCCTGCTCATCTTGTGTTTTCTGCACTGCTGCAACTAAGCTGAGGTATTTAATTCAGAGCTACAGGAGAATTATCTCCATGAGCTCTCAGCATCACTGGATTGGGGGCGGGGGGGGGACCTTAATTTTTCAGGATATCTTACTGTCTTGAACTGTGAGCTCTATTTTATTGCACTTTATGTATTTGATTTGGCACAGTAATTCAACAAATTTAATTCTTAGTATAATGTCTGTCATGTGGTGTTTTAATAAATAAGATGGAAAATAAGGACTTCAAATGGGATGAAAGGAATGCCATTCCTAGCTGAGATTTGCTGCTCTTAAATAGCAACTGTTTACTGGACCTTCTGCACTGAGGTCTGGCCTGCCTGCTGGAAAGGAGAAGAGGGTCCAGGCAGCTGGCCCATACTTCCCAAGATGGTAAATGACAGAAGCAGACAGAATAACTTTTTTTTCCATCAAAACGCATCTATTTTAAAAGAGCAAACCTCCCTTGTTACATCCTTATATGGCAGATACGGCTGTCCTGCCTGGCTGGGGCTCTGCGCTCCCTGACGAGGGAGCACTCAGTGTGGTGAATGCCTTCTCCGCCTCCATGTTTTTGGGACAGTAACTTCCTGGCTCTTTGTGAAGGGCTTGGAGAATGTAAACCAGTGGCAAAAGCTAATTGGTGCAAAGTAAAATTGGAGTAAAGCTTTATTTCTGCAGCGTGCATCAGTGGAGATCCATGCTGTGCCTGTGGCAGCTCCCCGGGGATGGTCACTGTTTATTCTGGGCTGTGGGCTGGTGGCTGTTCTAAGCCTGGTGCCCCCAAATTACTGTGCCTATCCCATGTGCAGAGGGACGAAAAGCAGTTATGCTCTCAACAAGACACACAAAGGTAGATATCGAAGGAAACATTTTGTCTCTGCAGTGTAATGTGGAATCACAGAATCGCAGAATATTCATGGTTGGAAGGGACCTTTAAGGTCATCAAATCCAACCATACACACACAACAAAACCAAAACAAGCCAACACCAAAACCATCCCACACCTCACACCCACCCACAAACAGACACAACCACAAATCTTGGGCACTAGAGCATGCCCCCCCCGAAGAGCCATGTCTACACGTTTCTTAAATCCCTCCAGGGACGGTGACTCCACCACCTCCCTGGGCAGGCTGTTCCAGGGACTGACCACCCTCTCAGGAAAGTCATTCTTCCTAAGATCGAATCTAAACCTCCCCTGCCCCAACTTCAGACCGTTTCCTCTGCTCCTGTCATTCTTCCCTTGGGAGAAGAGGCCAACCCCCACCTCTCTACAGTTTCCTTTCGGGGTAGTTGTAGAGGGCAAGGAGGTCTCTCCTCAGCCTCCTCTTCT
>BJBW01001867.1:0-14079 GCA_004320125.1 Scolopax mira
GGGACGGGACACGGGCCGCCCCCGCCCTCCGCCCCCCCCGCCCTTCCGCCCCGCCCCCCCCCCCCCCCCCCCCCCCCCGTGACCTTTTTCGGGGAGGGGGGGGGCGTGATGCTCGGCGGGGTGAGGCATTTCCCCGTGGGGTGCGCTGGCCTGGGAATGTCCTCTTTGCCCTGCGCACGAAAGAAAGAGGCCGAGGAGGATGGAGGGGGGGGGGGAAAGGGGAGGGGGGAGGGGGAAGATGAGGAGAGGGGGGGTCTGAGGGGCGAAGGCATCCAGTGCCATTTGGTGCACCTGTCAGCCCGGCAAGAGCGGCCCCCCCTGACCTTTACGAGCCGGGGACAGCCCGTGGCGGCGGGGGGGGTGGGGGGGGAAAGAGGGGGGCACATACAGGTCTCCCCGGAGGAGGGCAGAGCAAAGGGGAGGGGTGTCTGTGAGCCGCCCCCATCCCGGCGACCCACCTCCAGCATCCCTGGACTGAGGAGCAGCTGGTGCCTGCTGCGGGGAGGGAATGATAAAGTCCTCCTCTAGGGAAGCATGAATATTTTTAATTACAAATATGAGGCACTTGGGGGGGGGGGCAAGGCGAGCCCTCGGGCTCAGAAGAAGGGGGGGTTCAGCCCCTAATTTAAGTTTGTTCCTTTCCTCGCTGATAGATATTTTCACCTTGGGGGGAGGGGGGTGTGTGAAAAAAATAAAATTCAACACTTTTCTCATTGTAATCTCCGAGAAACTCCCCAAACCCATCCCTAAACCAAAGAAGAACACATCTCCCCAGCCAGAGCAACTCCCGAGCCGCTGCTAAGAATAATAACAGTTATGATAATTATTTTTTTTTTTTCTGATTATAATCGCCATCCAATTCCAGAAATCACAGCAAGGCCACGCACAAATTTATTTGCCGCGTGATTGCACTCAAATCTACTGGCCCACCACGGCTAAGGCTCTGGGGGCAATGGCTACATGGTGTCCTGGGGTTCCTGGCCCCAGTGTGGGGGGGTCAGGCTGAGCTCCCACACTTGCCCTGGGACCACAGCAGTGCCTTTGCTGGGAGAGTGGGTTTCCAGGGTGGTGGAAAACCCCCCTCGCCAGTGGACACCCCCTCAACACCCATGTTTCTCCAGCAGGTTCGCATTTGGGGAGGGGTGCAGCAAGCACAACATGGGTTGTTTAATTTTTCTTTTTCTTTTTTTTTTTTGTGTGTGGAGAAAGAGCCCAGAAATACCCCAGAAAAAGAGAAAGGAGCAGCACAAGGAGGATTTGCAAACAACTCTGGAGCTCCTCGACGGGTTCGACTTCCCAGCGGTGTTGGGAAGATGTGGTTCTTTGGGTCCCTTGGACCATAGCTGTGACCTTTTCTTTATTTTATTTTTTTTTTTTTGAGCTCCCAGAAGAAAATAAATCTGATCAAGGCTGATTATGCCAGGGCCATGCCTAATTTGTGGGCAATCGGTTCAACAGGGTTCACCAATTCCCTCTGCGGGATGGCCCAGGGTGGCTGTTTTGTTGTAGAAAGCACTCAAGAAATTTGGGAAGCAGTGGAGCAGGCTGAAAGAGGGTGGTGTGGGGGGGTGGGGGGTGTTGACTGGATGCACATGCCATGAGGATGCCATGAGGATGCCTTCAGTCTCACACTGAAGGAGACCTGACAATAAACAAGTTCCTTGGTATAAAGCAGGGAAGCTGAGTCTCCAACAAGTGGTTGCCTGAACCCACACCGAGCCAGAAGGTCTGCTCTCTGTTGGGAGGTGGCAAAGAGCCCAGAGCCCTGGGCTCCCTCTTGCCAACGAGCATCTCAGCAACCTCAGCCATCCTCCCAGGCAAGGTGCTCAGTCAGGCCCCGAGTTCTAGGCAGAAAACTTCTTCTAGGCAGAACTTATCTTCTGACACGAGTGGCTGAGATTTCCTCAGGGTCCTGAGCTTCTTCAGCTTCACCTGGAGCCAACAAAAGCTGCAGCAGCTCAGACTGAACTCAAAACCATGGCGATGTGCACCCAATCTCCAAATTGCTTGACCAACAATATGGCTCAGCCACAGCAAGAGAACTCTGCCCAGCAACCACCCTCAGCCTGTAGGGGCCGTCCACCCATGAAACCTTCTCATCAGGACCCTACTTCAGCCAGGACAGGAGACAAAGTCACCGTGACAGCCCTCACTGGAGAGGGGAAAAGTCTGAACAACATCATGAGAAAACCCACTATTGAGGCAGGAGCAATGACTCAGCGTTACCTTTGGTGGCTTAAGGTTCAGAAGAACAAAAAAAACCCTGTCAACCCAACGGCAACGAAATAAATGTAAGAGCCTCCTCAACTCTTGCAGCCCGGGATGGAGATGCAGCCTGGGATGGAGATGCAGCCTGGGATGGAGACACAGCCCAGGATGGAGACACAGCCCAGGATGGAGACACATCCTGGGGCTGTGCTGATGGTGGGACGGGGAGGATGGTCAGACAGATCCTTCCCCACATACAGAAATGACAGTCCGGTCAGCTGAGCCCCAGGGCCACCTGTGTCCTCCCTGCTGCTCAGATTTATAGAGTGTAACATTTTAATAAAAAACACACACACCTCTCCACTTTGGTGCATTAAGAGATTTCTAGCAAAACACAGTAATGTTGCTATAAATTTACCTCCCAGCACCCTCGCAAGTAATAACTCAAGCCCCAGCATTTTGTATTTAATGTTTATTTTGATGGCTGCATTCCAGAAAGAAAAGGGGAAAAGAGGCAAAATCTACTCAACCACTCTCCCCATTGCTATTAGCCTGATGTTTTCAATAAAATTTAGTGCAAACTGGGAAACAAACACTTGGAAAAAGAAAGGAGGAAAACAAGCACACTTGGGCAAAATTCTCCAAGACATCTGCCAAGGCTTGGGTTCAAATCCTGGCTTAAATTACAGATGTCCTGCAATGGGTTCTTATTACGTCCTCCTCCCTTGGCATGTTCAAACAGCACCTCGGGGGTATCTGTGTTGAGCAAGGTTCAGTGGTGGGATGCTCCCAAGGACTGGGACATATGGAGGCTGGAGGTTGGAATAGCCAGGTCTAGAAGTGAAAGGCTGAGGTTTCTTGACCTAATAATTCAGGGCAGAATGCTAAGAGTGCTGCTGGTCACGTTTGAAGTACATGGCAGAGCTATTTAAAGCTTGCAGAGCACCTGCTTCCCTGTGAGTCCACCAGTCCTTCATGATTTCAACCCCTTTCTTGCAATCAGGCCAACTTCACTCATGAGTCCACGTCCAACAGCAGTGGTTTCTGTGGACAAAATTACTCTGTAGATTTGAACTCCGTTGTGATGTTTGGCTCATGACATTAGGTTCTTCCTTGGGCAAGTGGTACCTGATAAATTAGATATTACAGTCCCGAATTCCACAAGTGGTCAGATCTGTCATCTCAGACTAATTCTTAGTGTCTGTGTGGACTTCTGCATTGCATCCTGTCATATCAAGCAAAGGCAAAAAAAAAATAAACAATAGCCAAGTCACCGAGGGCCAAAATTATATTACTCGTTCCCCTGGTAGCTTCCCGTGGGCCTCTGTTTTTTTTTCTTTCAGTGGTGTAAAACAAGCATCAAGACTTGGTCTTGAGTGTCACTCATCAAGAGTGGAGATGTCGCTGCTCATAAGGGTCAATCAGGCTTTCTGATCTCCATTTCTGAGCTAATTGGATTGTTATTTGCATTGGAATTAGTCCTAGTCACACCTGTGTCACGTGATGTGGGCATGAGGTGCGTGTGAACTCACGCCTACTTTACAGGAAGCAATGGGCTCACCAGAGATGGTGAGCTGCTCACCATGGGAGCTCTTAGCTACTTGCCTGTGACTGGCAAATCCATATTTGCAGCCAGAACAGGGCTCTGATGCATGGCTGTAATGACACCATGGTGATCCACACAAGACGTTTGACTCCTTGGTATTTATCTCGATTTAGAAAAGGAGAGATCTAATGATACTTAAAAAGGATAATGCTGTTCAGAAGGAAGGAGGGCTGCATGGGCTGGGTTGATTGTGTCCCAACATTTGGAATTGGCCTGGACAAGAGGAGAGGGTCCAGGGATGTGTCCATCTCATCTCTTTTTTTTTTAATACAACACACAGCACTGCAAAATACTGGAAGAGACACGGTAGTTCCTCTCCAAGGCCTCAAGCAGCATGAAGGAAATATATTCACTGAAAACCTTAAATTGACCCAGTGGACTGATAACCAGTTCCAAGAAACTCAGCGGTTTATTCCATATTATTATTATATATATATATTTTTTTTTTTTTTACTAGGTTAATATTCTTTTTATAAGGAGAATGGGAATAACAGTTCACTTTGGATGACCGGCATGATTTACTCCAACTGCATCAGCACTCTTCCAGCTCATATTCGAGGCAGCTCTTGGGTGATATTTCCAGGAGGGCAATGGAGCTGTGCGATGCCATTTAAACAAACCAGAAAGCTAAAATATGGCTCTTTTCGATTTCTTGAGGGACAAGAAGAGATTTGTTTTAAAAACCTTCAGTCACCTTAAATCCATAAATTTATTTTACCTCAGGACAAGCAGCAAGGATGAGATCACTGAACTGCACGGATGAACAGAGACCTCACAGATACCACAGAAACAAGGGGCTGGTTATCTCTGCGGCTGAGGATGAAATGAAACTCTCTCCGTCACCTCATGCCCAGCTCCCTCTCTTCGGGGACACCGCTCCTATGGTACCCTGGGTTCAAGGTCTTTGCACTGATTTTTTAGAACTCTTGAGGCATTCAAGAAGAATGGCATAGAGCAGCGTGGCCTCCCTGCAGCAGCAGCTGCTTAACAGTATTAAACCAGTGCCCTGCAAAGAGGTGTCTGAGCTGAAGGGTGTAAGAGCAGGCAACACTTCTGACAAACATTCAAAAAAACCTCATTTCCCCAGCCCGTCTTTCCAGAAAAAGTACACGTCCACATCTGTGCAACTAGTACAGGCACATGGACTTCAAAGTTTGGTTTCCAACCTGCTGAAAAAGAGAAATACCTATATTTTCTGGAGCTGTCCAAGAAACATACATCCAGAGATGTTGAGGGAAGTTGGGTTTTGGGAATTCTCTCATTCTCTTAGTCATATGAAAGTCCAGCATTGCAAACTTTTGGGTGGACGTGTTTCCAAAGAGAAGTATTCTCCCTGACCTCCTGAGACTGCGTGTTGGCTCATACAATCCAGAGAGTGACTTGTCCTAATTTCTGTGTGCCTGGTCCCAATCTGGCCTGCACTGAACTCAATAAAAGTTGTTCAGTTCCTTGGCAGCAGGATTAAGCTTAGTGTTTGTATTCCTTTTTTATCTGTGACTCAGTTTTTCTGCTGAAGCCCTGTTGACATTGATGTCAACAGATGATAGGGAAGGTGAGAGGAAAAGGAGACACGATTATTATTATTTTTTTTTATACTTGAAATACTGTATATTGAGCCTTTAAGCATCTTATCAGTTGGTACAGAACTTAAGAAATCTTGATGCAAATGCCTGCCTTCCCAGCTTAGAATGACTTGGCAAAGTTACCCGGCGTTTAACCTTTGCACAATGGCTCTTAAAGACATTTGTACATCTTAAGCCCTTCAAGCATGCCAATAATTTAAGAACCAAGAGCAGGAATGTGCCCATCTTCAAAAACTGGGTAAAGAATAGTCTAAAGTTAGAGTTAACTTTCTTTTCTCTCTCCCCATGTCTCTCTGTGCCTCGTATGAGCCATAAACCAATATCCTCTATTCTCCAGAAGCAGCAGGAGCAGTGGCGAGCAGCATAAACACGCAGATATTAAAATTTGAGCTCAGCTCATTCAACCATAATTGACCCAAAAGAAAACGTAAGTGAAAACAAAAAGCTTAACTAAGAAACAAATAATGTCTTTCCCAAAACGCACAAGGGTACCTTTCCCAAACCTCTTGTGTTAGAAATCTTCAGGAGATTTGGGTTTCAATATGATTTATTTAACCAGTTAGTGTAAAACCAATGGGCTATTTTTGACCGGGAGCGCATCCTTGGCACATCCCTCTGTGCCACCACCCAGCTGGAACACAGACATCCCTTCTGTGCTGCCCTGGGAGGCAGCAGCTGGAAAAGCAGCTTGAGAATGGGAATGCCAGCAGTGGGATAGGGGGTTCTACACGGAATGGGCCCAAACCAGGCTGGCCACGGGTTCCACCATCACTGCAAAGACACTATGATCTTGGGGGGGGGAAGGTGAATTATCCCCAACCCTTCCTTTCCCTCTGGCTCCCAGTCCTTCCTCCCTCCCAAGCACAAAAACTCATGGCCTGTGCTGGGCTGGAGCCTTAATGCAGCCCAGCTCCCCAGACCTTTGACAGACAGATGCTCTTATTAAAAAAAAAAAAACAACCCACAAAAAACAACAAAAAACTCATAGGACCAACCCAATTTTCTCTAACATAGGCACAGGAATTTCTTGTGGGTTTGGATCATCTCTGCAAAATATCACTGTGAAAGAAAGCATCCTCTCCCCATCTCTCTTCTCCAGCACGTAGGGTTAGACAGAACCGCTCCCAGTTGCCCAGACTGGGCTCGCAGTTACACCAAGGTAAATCTAGGGCAAATCCACAAGACTCAACAAGAATCAACAATACCAAGTTCAGGACAGAAAGAGAAGATTCAGGCAGCTACAGCTGTAACGGTCTGATACCGGTCCCAGATTAAATAGTGCAATGGTTATAGTAAACAGCGGGGACAAAAGTCTTTTTTTTCCCAATACATGGCTTCCCAGGAATGGGTCTTGTAAGAGGAGCTGCTGGTCTTTTTCAAGCAGGAATACATCCTGCTTGGTAAAGTCAACCTACACTAAATCTGCCTGCTCGTGTTTCTTGGCGGTGCCTGTCTCAATACTGTCAGATTACAAGCGTGTAGGACGCGGCACTAAGGTGGAATTTTTTCAAGCAAAAGCGAATTTGTTCATGGATTTAATGCTGCAGTGATTGTATGAGGCTGGGTGAGCCTGTTCTTCAAAGGTTGCACCCAGTTCTGCTCTCCCCTGGCTGGGTAAACGCTGGAGGAAGTTGAAAAGATTTTTGGGCTCATGGCAGGAGTCTGGGTGGAGCACCATCCAGTCACCTCCCTGGAGAGGAAAGACAGAAATGTTTGCCTCCATGGGGCCTTTTTTTATCCTGCGAATGAAAAGGCATCATTAGATGCAGCAGCTGGATGCTGGAGTCCAAGGAGCTCATCCTTGGAGCAAGGTATCCCTTCATCTCCACCGAAGGCACCTCTCTCTGTCCCCGGGGGCAGAGGGGCATCCTGGAGGCTTTTGGAAAGACAGGTTTTAACCCAGCTTTTTTTGGGAAAAAAAAACCCCAAAACCCCAAACTATTACCCATGTCATACAGGCAGCAACTGAGATGCCCCTGGTGGTCCCCTCCAGTCTGGGAGCAGGGAATAAAAGAGTGGAGGTGCTTTGCTTTTGCCGCGGCACGCAGGGGTATGAAAACTCCTCAGTCATTTAAACATTTTGGGGGTCTTTATTTTATAGGCAGGGCTAATGTCTAAATACACATTATTTTTTTAAACACCACCTTCCTTCTCCCCCCCCCGCCCCGGCCCCGTCTCTGCCCCTCTTGTGCTTTGTAGAGTCCCAAGCTACGGTTGCAGGGCTGTGGTCAGGATAAAAGCCGACAGACCCACCATAAATCAGCCAGAACCGAGTTCCTTAACCTTTCATATTAACCTCTTGCATTGACTTGAGTTAGGTGCTACGCTCCGCTGCCATAAATCATCCTGCAGTGAATTTATGAGCCTCAGCACAATAAAGGGGTTTTTCTTCATCCTGCCCTCCCCTACCCCTTTCTCTTAGTGCATTTTAGAAATTACGCAGGAAAGGCCTAATGACTGGGATCTGTGAATATTGCTAACTCTCCTTCCCTACCAAAGGGATCTGGCAGGAAGATGTGGGGGCTGGGAAGTGGGGGGGGGGGGGGGAGACTTAATTTCACTTACTGGTGACATGATCAGGAAAGCCTTTTCTAAAAAACCCAAGAAAGCATTAGCCGCCCCTTGGAATGGGAGGGGAAGAGGGGAGGAAAGAAAAAAAAAAAGAAAAAAAAAGAATAAAAAAGAAAAAAAAAAAGAAAAAAGAAAAAAAAAGAAAAAAAAGAAAAAGAAAAGAAAAGCTGGCAATGAAACCCATTGGAGGGTTAAAATAGCAATTTATTCATTCTGATGCAGTCATCACCCTGCTTCCCTCTCTCCCCAAAGCGCTGGGTGTGTGGGGGCCGTGGGTTGTTTTGCCCTCTCTTTTGGGCATCCCTGTGTGTTTTGCTGGTCCCAGCCTTCTCAGGGCTCCTCAACCGCCTGTGGCAGCAGGAGGAGACTGACCCTTTGGAAAATCACTCTGCGTTTGCTCGGTGAGGCTTGTGGAAAAGCCAGCAAGGTCCCACGGCCCTTGGGGACGGCCAGGTTCCCAGGGTGGCACACGGGGAGGGGACCCCAGAGCTGGTACCACTGATGGAAGGCATGCAGAGGGGCTTCCTGGCGCTACCGGGAGAGAGGAGAGGGTTTTGCATGACCACCAAACACCGGGGATGCCCTGTCGGTGCGAGCGGGAGATGGCCAAATCCTCCCTCCCTGCCTTTGCTCCATCACGCTCCGGTTTGCCGCCTGCTGCCCCGCGTCCCGCAGCTACACAGCTAAGAAACACGTTTCTCTGCTATCCAGAGGTTCGGAAGTACTTTGAGATATTTACACAGTAATAAAGTGCGTGGCTCACAGTCTTGCAGCCCGTCTATTTGCAGTCTTCCCGTGGCAACGGAAGCATCTTGAGGCAAGAGCCCAGGAGGTTGGTGTCGCTGCCACCCAGTTTGCTCCTACCTCCAGCTCTGGCACTGGAGGTCAATTAAAATGCCGATGACCGTCCCACCACAGGGATGCCTACGGCCTTGCAAAACCAGGCTCTCCAACCCCCCATGTATACTTTTGGGGGGCTTCTGCACTTCCATACTTTGATGCTTGACTCTCCTGGAGGGGGAAAAATAGAGTTGGGGCTGGGAGGGTTGGAGGAACAGCCTCATCGTCTCCAAACCAGCACCCCTGGGACCCACATCGTGGGGTGGTGGGGATCAGGGGTACCTCAGCTCACTCTGATAGGGTTGCCTCACGTGCATCAGCACTTTCCCAAAGTGGCTCCCTGCTTTACCCAAGTATCTGCTTTTCTCAGGTCCTGTCAAAAACGGGCAGCCTTTTGTCCTACCCATGGGATACCCCATTGCAATGGCTCTTTCAGAGAAAAAACAGCCACTTCAGTTAAAGATAACTGCTGAGCTCCAAAAAGCCTTCTTTTTTTTTTTTTTTTTTTTTTTTCACCCAGGGGAGGTAATTTTATTTCATTCTTTGTAATTTTTTTTTTTTTTGGTAAAGCTGGTGCTCCCTAAAACCCAAAGGATTTTGGCTGAGGTGCAGGGAGACAGCTGGACTGTCCTGCCCGGGGTGTGGTGGGGGTGGTGGGGGGTCTGGGGGACCCGCGTAGTGTTCCCCAGGGAGAGGAGCAATCCCCAGGGCTTCATTCCCTCTCCCTGGCCAACCAAGCAGCGTTAGGGAGCAAAGCAAATACCCTGCAAGAAAAAAAAATAATTCAAAAAGCAGGTCTCCTCGTTACCTGTGGGGTGATGAGGTACGGTGAGGGTGAGGTTCTGCATGTTTTTGTGTCATTTGTTGGGGTTTTTTTTGGTTTTTTTTTTTTTTTTCCTTCGGACAACAACATGCGAAAAAAACTGAAGGGGAGTTTGGCTGAAAGTTTTTCTCGTGGTTTCTGTTTCTCCTTCCCTTGCTCCTGCTGCCCTGTTTCAGGGTCTGCCCGTGACCTTGCTGCTTCTCACCTACCCCAGATGCCCCCAAAACACCCCCCCAGTGTGTGCCCTCCTGTATCTTACTGGCCAGGCTGTGTCCCCCTTGGGCTCCTATGCCTGCGTGGGGCTTCCCAGGCTTCAGGGTGTGCTCTGGGTAATGAAGAGACTTATGAGGGTGAAGAAATAATCCCATTCCCCTGTTAGACAGTGGTCTCAATTTATATGACCCTCCTCAAGGTCCTAAGTAGAGTCTGGGATCTAAAAACCTGGGGTGCACCCAAGGTGCGCCCTGCCACGGGCTGTTCCACACCGGTGCCACCAGCCCGCCCCGGCCGGGGTCTCCAGGAGGCACAAGGGGCATCCATCCCATCCCATCCCATCCCATCCCATCCCATCCCATCCCATCCCATCCCATCCTGCTGGGATGAGGCTGAGCTGCCCTGCAACCCGCCCTGCAGCCAGGCAGCCTCTGCTCCGGGCCAGGAAACGGCACCAAAACCAACCAAAAAATAAAAAGAAAAATAACAAAAGGCCAGACCCCACCACCCAGATCATTTGGGTGGATATTTCTTGCTCCTTGTTTGTTTACCTTATAGAAAAATTAATGGGCTCCGTTTGATCTCACAGTGAAAACCACAAAGGAAATTTTTTTAGAGTTGGAGCAAACCGAAGGCTGTGAATACCTCTGCTGGCTCTAGATACTCATTAAAACAATTCTGTTTGAGTCTTAATTTAAAGAAAACATTCAGTCCCCCCCCTGCCCCCCACTTATTATTAAGAGCCCACTACGTCCTTAGGCTAAAGTGCTCGCCCCACAAATAACCTTCCTGACAGCTGCCAACTTGTTGCAGTTTATAACCTGCCTTTAGAAAATATATATATATATATGTCTATATACACATATATATGTGCATGTGCATGTGGATGCAGAAAGAGCTGTGTTCATAGTGGTGTTGTCTTTAAAAATCGCCAAATAGGCAATTCAAGATTATTAGAAAGCTTAACAAGGGAAAGGGAAATCCTGATAAGTTTAGAGAATGTTACTTTATTTTTTAAAATATCCACTTTCACAGTGTGCTGAAATTAAAACAATTTTTAATTCCAAGTATGAGGCAATTTAGCTGAAGATGTGACAAGAAAATATTTCTTTTTTGGGGGTTGATTTAATTAGCAGAGCTATATTAGGAAAGCAAGTAATGCAATCTATTTATGGACAGATGTATCTCTACATCATAATAGACAATAAAAATAAATGAAAGAGAATCACAAGGCAAAAATAGCTGATGTTTTTTTCTTTAGTCTCTTCTAGTAATTTCTTGGGGGCAGCAGATCTCTGCTGCCTGCATAATTTTTGTTTCAAGCAAAATGATTCCCTCCTCCTGCTAATGAAATCTCTGTCTATTTTTCTGAAGATGGTCGAAGGCAAAACCAAGTCACCCTGCAGCCCCCCTACTCCCCCCGCACAAATACACATTTAAAACTACATTGTAAAGCAGCAAAATGGGTTCAGTGAGAATACAGATCGCGAAAAAGAATGACACCAAACACATAAGGTTTGTCTCCATGCTTGGAGGAAAAAAAAAAAAAACAAAAAAGAAAACACAACAGAAGAGAAATTCACAATGGCAACCCAAGTTTAAACCAGATAAAAATCTGAAGGGACAAACTCCCAGGAAGTTTTTGTGCCGAACGCACAAGGCAGGAAATTAATGGAGTGGGCTTGTGAAGGATTTTCTTCATGTTAAAACTGAGTTATACCTGCTGCCCCTCAATCTTTATATATATATATAATAAAAATAAATAAATATATATACATATACAAATACATATATACACACCCGGGAACAGAGTGATATGTATTTGTAGCTCTTTATCCGTGCGTGTGTTACCGTAGAAATGCAAACTCCTGTTAAGAGGAGAAAATCCTCTGAAGGCAAGAAATAAATCACCGCGCGGCAAAAGACATCGCCGTGCGATTTATCGGGGCGAGAATAAAGCAGGGAGTCTCTCTGGAACGGGAGGGAACGCGCCACGCGTAATTACAACATCATGGGCAAGGCATTTTGTTTTCATTTGAAAAGGCTACATAATTATTAGCCGAAATGTGACAGCGTAAGTACACAACGGATTAAAGAGAGCTTTATAGCTTTCTTGTTCGGTTTTTCAGCGGTTATTTTTTTTTTTTTAATCGGCGAACGGGATGGATCAGCCCTTCAAAAATAGATTGCAAGACTTCTCCCTCTTGTTTTCACAGGCGTGTGCAAGCAATATGATGCTGTCAAAATATAGTTTTAAATAATTCAAACACTGAGCGTGGAGCTAAGTTTGATACTTTTTGTAGCAGAAACAGGCTCTGCAGAAAACACTCTGGAAGATGTAACAATTCTTAAAAACATTTTTATGCTGCGTTTGGCTTTTCCAGTTGCCTTTCCCCGACCATTAATTTTTCTCTTTTTCAGTCGATATAAAGACACTTACAGACTAAAGACAATGAAATATTTTTGACTAGCAAAATGGGAAGGTATTGTTGCATTATTTTTTTTTTTCCTTCGCGAAGAAATCATAATAAGAATGCAAGAAATGTGAGCACTGCCTAATAAAAAACAAAGCCTGCTTGTCTCTTTAAAAATGAGGGAGGCAAATAAAAGCAGTTGGAGCTCTTCATATTTATCCTCTCCAGATTACTATTCTAAACAGCATCATTTTTCCCTTTTTCCCCAGCGGAGAGAAGTTTGTAAAATTACTGAGAAATAATTTTTTTTTGGTTGTTTTTTTTTGTTGTTGTTGGTTTTTTGGTAACAACAGCAGAAACAAGGAGAATAAAAAGTTCTGCAGGTTGGTGACTCAAATGAGATAATTCTTGAGAGGGAGAGAGGGAACATGAAAGTGTTGAAAAGCACAATCAGGCAGCAAAATGCAAGAGTTTCTTGTGCCAAATCCAGCTCAGTGTTAAAGCAAGCGAGTTACTCAGCAAAGAAAGAAAAGTTTGGACCCTACCTTTTGTCAGCTGAAAAGTAATGGGGAACGTCTTCCAAAAGTGGGAATGACCTGCACTGCCTATACGGTGCGCCTTACCTTAAAATCTATACATTTCTAACCAAAACAGCTTGGAGCAATTCACATAAAACAGACCCAAATGTTGCCCATTCCATGTAAAAGATCAGGTTTCTGTCTCAGCTCAGCCTGTGATATCAGACTTGGGCTTTTTTTTTTTTTTCTTTTTTTTTTTTTTTGGTTAAATATGTATTCTTATGTTTCCAATCCTCCAACACACTTTTTTCATCTTGGTAAAGTTTCACTTTTTTTTTTTTTTTTTTTTTTTTTTTCTGGAAAGGGTGTGTGGGAAGGATTTCCAACTTGTCAGGGCTCTCTCTTTTCAGTACAATTAAGCTTTCACTTGATCATTCTGAAGGTCGGAATGATTTGCTGTGGTCACCGGCTCTTTATTATTAATATTGTTGCAGATACATAAAGTTTACTGCCAGCTGTAAATATGTCAGGTTTTGCCATGGGGTTTACTAATAAAGAACTCTTAGAGAAGGGTTATTGATGGGAAAGATAATCTTTTCAATAAGGGTTCCTGCTGTTTTTTTTTTCCCCTCGTTTTCCCGGGCTTTCCCTCACAGGGGGATGAGCCAAATCTTGGCATCTCTGGGGACAAAAGGGGGACACGGGGGGACACCAGCTCTTCTGCCCCTGCCTCCCTCCCCGCCCCGCACGCTTCTGTCTTGCAGCGGGATTTTTAAAAGCCCTATTGGCTTTATTAATACCCGTGGTGCCGGGGTTTTTCTGAGGGGTTTGTGACCATAAGGAACCCATCGATTGTCCAGTGACACTTCCAAGTTATTTCTGTAGGTGTCACCTTGGGTTAGCGCAGTGGTACTAAGCACAGCAAGTCCTTTTGTTTCTTTCCAGTTCTGGCCACATAATTCGGCTAATTAGTTCTTTTTTTAAGACAACAGCAACAAAGAAAGAGGCAAATACATTTGAATTCCTCTTCTGCCAGTATTTCTCTTTCTTCTTTTGAAATGTCCTATTATTAAATATGTATATATTTGGTCAAGTCACAATAAGTGTCCCATCAATCATTCTTAATTCACTTTGGTATTCTCTGTAATAACAATAAACAATTTTGGGCTCATCTGGTGTTAATGTGGCTGTCATACGGCTGCCCAGAAAACTGCCATGCACATTTACTATTAATTAAATGCCTCATTATGAACTGTGAAAAGAGAGGGAAGGGAGGAGAGGAGAGGAGAGGAGAGGAGAGGAG
>BJBW01001867.1:20621-64098 GCA_004320125.1 Scolopax mira
TGATTCCATGGATGGTGGAAGGTTTTTTGGCATGTTTTGAATTGCACCTGTGTTTTCCAGAGGGTCGAGATGGAAGTTAAGGACTGCACTGGTCTTGGGCTGATTTCACTCCATTTTATGTGACGTTGGTCCTGTTGCCTAATATATCCAAACAGAGGTGAACAGGACCGTTTTGTCACCCACCTGTAAGATGAATCATGACTCTTCAGATGGCAGAGAGAAAGGCACAAGCAGGAAGGAAGGAAGTGGAAGATGAGACAGGTACTGGGGTAGTGTTTGTACATCTTCTGCTGTACAGCCTCTGGTATTGATCAAAACAACCACCTGATCTTTTCATGCTTTATTATTATTATTTTTCCTTTATAATTTAAAGCCTAAACAGCCCCTCAACCCCATCTTTTTAAACCTTGGATGTGGATGAATCACTTGTCTCTTTATTTGGGCCGTGCCATAAATGTTCTGTATGGCAATTGGCCATAAAAGATGAACTGTTAGAAGAGAGACAGCCGTGGGCTGTGTTTCAGGCAGTCCTCAAGCTACTTAGAGCTGTTTAACACACCGTAGCATGAACTGTGAATCGATGTGTTTGTTCTGCCACTTAACCACCAGCTCCACCTCCCCCCCACTGCTTTCAGCCCCTCCTAACCCAATGGCTTAGAAAACCAGAGGACGGTCAATGCCCCTGTGTTACAGCAGAAATAAACACAGGCGATTATTTTCTTTCTTACAAGGGACCTATTTCCTCCTTCCTGCCCTCCGCTAGCCTCCATCCACAGAATCTAAAAGTGGTAACATTTTCTCCCAAATGTCATAGGAAGACACACAGCCTCTGGGTGATCTTCTCCCCTTTCTACTAAGGGCCCTGGACCTTCTGAAACTGAAATAAATGCCTGTGAGTGATAGCAGTTCATGCCAGAAGAAATTGTTTGTTTAATGTGCTCACTTCATATCTAAGCAGTTTTTTGCATTTTGTCTATTATTCCAGTCGATTTGAGGTTTCACAAAGAAATTTCACATGCAGATTCCTTCCAACCTAACCCACCATTAAAGCCAGTGTGATGTCATTTGCCTGCCTTTCTTACTTCCACTCACTCCCTCTCTCCTTCCCTCTCTTTCTCCTTTCCTCCCCTCCCTCCCTCCCTCCCTCCCTCCCTCCCTCCTTCTTTTCTTTTCTTTTCTTTCCTTCCTTCCTTCCTTCCTTCCTTCCTCCCTTCCATCCTCCCTCCCTTCCTTCCTCCCTCCCTTCCTTCCTCCCTTCCATCCTCCCTCCCTCCCTCCCTCCCCACCCCTACATCCACGGGGTTACAGCCAGCCCCAACAGTCCCTCCTCCTCCACCTCCTGCCTTCCTGGGGCAGAACCTTTGTTCTCCCCCTAGAGCGGAGAAGCAGGGTAGAAACAAAGCTTACGGCATAGTTTAACTATGTTGAATTTTCCTGTTAACTAATCCAACATGTTGGAAGCTTTGACTCTGTATAAACAGATTCATCCAGAGGAAAAGAGAGGTTAGGAAAAAAACAATTGTGGAAGATAAAGGAGTCACTTGAAAGGGATCTGGCCATGCTGTGCTGTGGGTGTCTCCAAGCAAAGGAGAGTCTTTCCGGGTCTGGAGAAAGTTAGCAAATTGTAGCACTGCGTTGTGGGAGGTGGATGAAGAACCACATATGTTAATATCTGCTCTTGACAGAGTGTTGACCTGAAAAGCAACATTCACATGTGGATCAGAATCATCACTAAGACACAGTGCTTTAAGAAACCCTCGTTTGATTTAGTTTGATTTAGATGAAAGAACTCGCATTTAAACTCTAGCTGCAAACCCAGAAGCTCTGTTAAATATATCTGCACTTATGTCTTAGTAACCATCTGCAAACTCAGCAGAAGTTCATCAAAAAGCTCCTGGAGGTTCATGAGCCTTTTTGTCCAAGCTGGCTGAGTGAAACTTGGAGAGTTGGAAAAAAAAATGTACACAAGTTGATCTTTGAACATTGCGGTTCGAGCCGAATCCCTTCACCAAGTCAAATGGTGAAGCCTGGAAAGTTGCACAGCCTGGTTACAGGCGCAGTAAAGATGCCATCTCTGCCCCAGGGAGTTTATGGTCTGGGCTGACATTCGGGGCCCCTCTGCTGTCTGCATTGCAGAGTACTTACTCACGGATGTATACGAATGACAACATTAATTTACCACCCAAGGGTTGGGAAGGCAGATCTGATAGTGCTTGTGGGGGGTGGCCCTCTATACTACATAAAGCATAATGTCAAATGAGGGAATCAAGAGAATCACATCAACACCTACCACAGAGTCTCTATTTACCAGAACTTTAGAGAGGTGGGGGGGCTCATTAGGGACAATTAATACCAGTGGGGCTATGGGGTAGTATTGATCAGCTTGTCAGATTTTGCTGGTGCCTGCAGAAATGCTAAGGGCAATTAAAGAGGCTGCAAAGGAAGAAAGCAAAATGATAAGAGGGAATTTTGTTCACCCCCACGTTGATAGGACTGATGATTAAAGAGGGTGTCACGGGGACATGACATTGTCATAATTGTCAATGTCATTGTCAACCATAAATGGCTGATTTTTGGTGCAGCAAGACCCATGTGTTTAGTTGTGGGTGGTTCTCACCCCAGACCCAGCTCTTACGCTTCATAAAGTGGAGATACTCACCCAAGTGGGAGCATCAGGAGAAGAGGAGCCAGCAGTGAGGACGAGGATGCAGAGGAGCTGGCATTCTCCCTGCGGTCTGAGATGAACTCAAATGGGGGTGACAATCTGAGGGGTACCCCAACACTTAGATAAGTCCCTGAATGCAGCAAATGTGACACCAGCCTTTAGGAAAATTCCAGGCAGATTTCATAAACTTTCATAAAAATCAATGGAAATTAATATGCATAAGAATAAGAGTAGTATAATGAGCCACAAGGCTTTTGTAGAGGGAAAGCAAGTCCTGCAAATCTAAGAGAGATTTTTAGTTAGTAAGCACATGCAGGAAGGTAGTGTAGATGACCTAAAACACTTGATTTTCAAAAAGAGCATTTACAAAGACTAACGCATGAAAACAAACTCTCCTGGGGCAATAGGGGAGCTCGTCTCATAGATTAATAGCAAGTTAAAGGCAACATGGAAAAAGAATAAGCTCAAATAGTTGTATTTCACAATTGAGGGAGGTTCCCCACAGTTTCCTTCAAGAATCTTTCTGGGACCAGGGCTCAGGGTGTTCCAAAATGATCCTCCAGGAAGAGGCATGAAAAAGGAGGTGATAAAATACAGACGATATGGGCCTAACCTGGGTAGTCATACCAAAAACTATCTCCTTTCATGGAGCAAGTGTTAATGTCCTTGCCTTATAGCAGGAGAACCAGGGAAAATGAATTGACTTGACAAAGACTTTGGAGGGAGGAGAGGATGCCGTGGAGTGGGAATGCTGCAGCTACCTCTCCCCATTTTGGACCCAAAGCACTGGGTTTCTTTACCTCCATTACTCTTCAGCTCTTCTTCTTTGTGGCCAGAGACCATGGGAATTGCTTGGCAGGAGAATTAACTCAACTGCAAGATGTCAACTGGGAAGGAGCCTCGGTATCAGTAGTGGTTTTCAGCCCTGCAAACTGCTGTGTAGTCCTGAGGGATCTGGAGCTACAGATGTGTCTTCTGCTCTGCGTGCACAAGTCCTGTGAGCTGTGCCCGGCCCATGTGGCTGCAGGCACGAGAAAGAAGAAGTTGGCACTTTTAATATATATCAGTGAACCCCACTGATTTCCATTGCTGTGAAATCTGCTTTCATCAGGCCAGCAGTGTCATCTTCTGGGACTTCCTCTTGTCTGAGCTACAGTCCTGTCCACGTCTAGGGATACTAACATGTAGGAGAGCTGTGCACTGAGGGTGGACTTTGGGCTCGGGCAAAGCTGGCTGGAAGAACTGTATGGCCAGGAGCTCAGGGGCCACTCTGGGCAGTGGCAAGACCTCCTGCATGCTAGGTCCCTGCCTCGCAAAGGTGTACCTCAGGTATAACACAGGTCATGTTAACCAAAGTGTTCAGCATCCAAGACTTCTCATTTACATCACCAGGTGTGTAAAGACACGTGCGTTGTAGGGGAATGCTGTGAGCTGTCTGAGGCGCCTCTGAGGAAATCAGGCCACTTCTTAAAGGGCTGTAATTGCAACCCTGGATGGCTGAGCTGCTGATGTTGTTGTTTTCTGAAAATATTGAGCCCACTTTGTCCAACTCACCTACCTGGAGTGAAACAGAGCAGTGTGAAGAGGCACACCTCTCCCAAAACTTGTCTAGGCAACACAAGACAGGCATTTTTCTCATGATGTCATTGTCCTGGAAACTTTTGAAAGCGCATTGCAAAGGAGGAAGCCTTGTGGGTCTGAACTCCCCATGAGCCTCTCCAAATGGGCCAAGCTTTGATGAAACCAACTCATTATCAAAAGCGGGGAAAAACATGTTGGACGTTGTTTACCACTGAGATCACCCTGGTGGTTCTTCCAGCTGCCTGAGGATATTGGTGAAGACAGAAAGAGGGAGAAATGGAAAGAGAGAAAAAGCCCGTTTTGAAGTTTCCATCCTTAAGGTGGCATGTTTTCTTTCAACTTATTTGCCCTAAGAAACCTCTTGAGAACCCATGGTCTCTGTGTCTCGGGTTCTGGGTGAGATCCAGAGTCTAACGTTGCTTCTGGGGAAACATTGTTTACCTTTGAATCTTCTTTATGACTTTGCTTTCCCTGTTTGTCTTGGCATTGGAGTGGGTAACACTGACTATTAGAAAATGGATATAATGATTCCAACACAATTAGGGGCAACTCAAAGTTTCGGCTTTCTTGATGTTATGGTTCAGGCCCAAGAGTCTGAGCTCTACTGCTAGCAGTTGACACATTTTCATGTTGAAACTCTGGAGGATTTCACAATCTCTGGAGCCCATCACAACAGGGAATGAGAGGTTGTTTCCTGTTGTATATGTCAGAAATTATGAGAAATGCAAGCAAAATCCTGCTAGAGGTCTCTACATCATCATGTAGTTAACATCTTTTGTTGCCTCCGAGCTGGTTAGAAAACAAGAATGTGATGAGGCTTTTCCAATTCTTTTGTCAATGGTTATCTGAACCACAATGTGACTCAGAAATCATCAGGCCATGCCCCTGTACTTGAAACAAATTCACTGACACTAGTGGATTTACTGAACATGTTCCATGCCTGAAATCATAATCTGTTTCCAAACCTTCCCTGGGTTGGGGGCTTTCAGACTGACCTGTTCTCCACCAAAGTTTGACCTTTTTCCAAATGGGACCTGAGGTGTCAACACTTGAAGGAGAGTCAGAGGGTGGAAAATCTGATGGGGGCTCAAAAGGCAATCCTTGACAAATTATGTAAAAATCAAAAGGTTTCTTTAGGAGCAGTCATACAAAAGCCTACATAATAGACAGGCAGTCAAAGCCAAGTTTGGTTTATGATTTAGTTGAGCACTAAACTTCCAGTTCCCAGAATATGTCCCCACCACTCCATCAGTACACCAAGTGGACAAGACTTAGGGATGAAGTTTTAAAACTTCAGTGTTTGCGTTGAGGAAGGTGCTTGCCCAAATGACTAAGTTGCTTGCTGACCCCAACTACAATTGATGAGGTGGCCTCTGTCCAGCTGGGGTTGCTGAAAAAGGAGACACCAAACTGTTTACCCTTTTTCTGGGCTCACAAGGATCTCACAACAATTCTGATAAGAGAAATCTGGTGACAGGTGGACTTTGCCACTTTGGATGTCCATTTTACACATAGTCTATGACCAGAGAAGACCATTGAAGAACACTTAGTTTAAAAATAAGCCAAGAAATGTTACAATGGCATAGCTATGTATCTATTTTTTTGATGGTTGAGTTCCTTACACTTCAGGATTAGTGACATCAATAATGTCACTAAAAGCAGCCTTTCTCCTGGGATTTAAGGAGAACATCTTGTCCTCTTTCCACCGGGGGCTGGCTAGGAAATCTACAGACTTCTTCCACTATCTCTCTTTCTGTATACTCATTTTTCATCTCTAGCTTTTGGGACCCCTGAATTTCCTATTAGTGTGTAGTTAATATTTACTTCACTTCAGTCTGTATTAATTATTGCTCAATGATTGTGCAAATGCCATCAGTGGCATGACAATATTTGGAGTCCTTTTGTGCGAAGCTCTATAGAGATACATGGGGAGAAAACATGAAGAACTCATGGTAACAGTGGGTAACATTCAAAAAATGTACTGAATTTTTGCTGACTAAAAACCTCTATCATTAGGATGAGAGAATTTTCAATGTTCCAATCCATGAATGGACAAAAGAATACAAAGAGAGATATGAACAAAACACCAAGAGTTGAATTCTGCACCAAAATTTGTCTGAATTTTTTGGTTTCTTAAAACAAAAAAAAAAGCTCAAGAGGAAATTTTTGTACCTCTTTTTCTTTGCAATAAGTACAGCATGTTTGCATTTAGGTCAGGATGTGGCTTGATAGACAATATGGTTCTTACATGAATCAATTCAACTTGTAAGGGATTTTCCTTTCCCTTTCCCTTTCCCTTTCCCTTTCCCTTTCCCTTTCCCTTTCCCTTTCTTCTCCCCCTCTTGCATTTTTACAAAGGGAGTTAATTTGATTTCAAGAGCTCGTGTGGTTTTCATTAGGATTGCAGACTTTTGAAATGTTAGAACGCTCATCAGAAACTGATATAAAGGGGGTTGACTCAGATGACCTTCCACACCCTCCTATCTTGCTTTGGCTTGATTGCTTTTGAGTTGGAAAGTGGGGGAGTGGCATTTTGGGGGAAGAAGAAAAGAGAGGAGAAAAGGAATGGGAATGAAAGGGAGATGTTAACCATTTTTCTCCAGTCTTAATTGGCTCTCTGACTCAATATGAATCCTAGAGCTATCTCCCCTCAATAACAAGGAGAGGCAGGAGCCCAGTGTTCCTTCATAAGCAGGCAAAATTAGAAAGAAAGACCTTCAGGAGCGCACTCACAAGAAGAGGTGACACCTTAGAGGCAACCCTTGCCTCCACTGAAGTCAGTAAGAAGCTTTGGTGGGCCCAAGCTTTCACTCAGGTGACCAAGGAAAATCGGTCTCCAGCTGGGTCGGTGTGCTGGAGATGAGTTAGAGAAATACAGGGTTTATTTGGGTTTTTTTTTTCCCCCAAAGCTGATGGTCACAGCATGATTTTATCACCCTCATGAATGGTGTTTGGGTAACATGACCAAACATGTTTGTACATGGAGGGGCAGAAGCTGGCTCTGCACAAGGGAGTGCTGAACGTGGAAGTGGCCTGGCCACATTAGCCTGGGGGCAACACTGCAGAGACACTGCTCTGCTTCTTCAGAAGCTATGCTTTGTCCTGGCTCCATGCCACGTTGTTCATGTGTGCAGACCCTCAGGGACCTGGGCAGGTTGGGGTTCTCTCTAGTCACGCTCCGTTGCACACAAAAGCCACAGCCTTGGATGCCTCCTCTCTCAACTGGCTGAATTTCAGAGAGAAATTTGCACCCTTCATAAAAACGTGCTTCACTGAACGCTGGGTCTGGCCTTAGGAGGATACTCAAGCTGCCTGTTTTCACGTTCCAGGGTTACGTATCCAATGATTTTCACTGTGGAAAAAGTCATTTGAGATGGTGTGTTGTTCCTTCCAAACTGTGTTAGTCATGGGGAGCAAGCAGCTTGCTACCCAAAGATCCCAGGGCCTCTTAAGGCAGAAAAGGAACAAAGTGGTCCTTCTCTGAACAATATGCGAAGAAACATTTACTCAACATTTGTCTAATGCAGCAAAGGTAATAAAAAAGTGAAAGGTGAAGGGAGGAGATAAAATACAGGGAACGGGTCAAACAAGAAGACAAGAAAGGGGAAATGAGATTCCTAAAGCCAACCTCCGTCTCCTGTCCAAAGTTTTTAGGCTTAAGTCCTCTCTGACATGGTGTCCACCTCTCCTGGGGTGGTCACCATCCCTCAGCTCTTCAGACCTCCAAACAGCAACTCTGATGGTCTTTCCAATCACAGTCCTGTGCTGAGTTGACACATACCTTTTCTTTGCAGTGTCCTGATGGACCCATGCCTTGTAAATCCTCAGATTGAGTAAGCACCTCAGGAAAATGGATTTAGGAATCTGAGATAGAGGGCAAGACACAGTTAGCTGCAGAAGAGTCTTTTTTTTTTTTAGAGATTGGAGAGGGCCATGGTGACAGTGTGGCGTAGGTACCTACACCCTGCAGTGTGGTTGGTGTGGGTCTATGTGAGAGAGATGCAGGAGGGAGGCTTCAAAAAGCCATTTGACACTGGGGACCTGCGTCTGGCCAGCAGGATGGATGGACTATAACGATGCCAAGAATGCTGCTATCAGGCATGACAGTCAGAGCTTAAACAAAAGCATCACATGGCACTTATCATTCATTTGCCCATGCTTGTTCCTGCACACCACAGCAGGGTCAATAACCTTCCCACCAGCTGCAGGCATCTCCGGGCCACCACAAAGGGGACCCTGGTCAGTGCCGTGACACCAGCCAGGTTTGTGCCTGTAGGGCAGGAACAGCCCCATTCGGCCAACAGCTGTGGCCTGAGGACCAAGGGATGCACCAGTGGTTTTGATTATGTTTGAACTTCCTCTTCCACAATTGACAATTGCCATAGTCTGGAAACGTTTCTTCCTAGCAGCATGCTAGGCAAAAAAAACCCCAAAAAACCAAGATAAACTATTTTGGTGGTTTGTTTTAGTTGCTGCTGGCATCTTAGGGATCCTGAAGTGGGGGGAACAGGACACAATAGGGAAGAGAACAGACCAGCTTTCAGGGACCGGCTGACCTTTCAGACCACTTGAGCCTTCACAAAAAAACCTTGCCAGCTACAAACCAGCTGTGGAATCAGGAACTCCTTTTGACGTCACGGCTGCAAAGTCCTAATTAGATAATTTCCCAAACCATGCGTATCTCAAGTGCCTCATCTTCACCTTTAGCCCTGAACAAACTCATCCAATTTAGTGGTAAAAGGTTCGGTCCTGTGTCAGGTCAAAGGCGCTCTTGAGAAGACACCTATTGTTTCCAAGAGGTTTTTGCCGCCGGATGCTATTCCAGGATTCCTCCTTCCCTGTATTCCTCCAGTGCCCCAGTGTTCAGCCATCCTGCACTGTCTCTCACCTTAACCATCCTTAACCATCCTTCCCCTCCTAAGCAGCCGTAAATACAATCCAGCTTCCCAAAAGGTGTTTGGAAACCCTACAGGAAATTTATATGTACATGCCATTGCAAGGGAGCTGATAATAGCAAATAACACGAGTAATAAGCCTCTCTCTTGACACAAGGTCTCCGTGCTGCGCTATAGAAATGGTACCTGTTTCACCATAAACTTCTGGTGGCACTTAACGCATCGCCAGCAGCACGGAGAGCCTCCCGTGCCCCTCCAGAATGGAGCTATGGCTATGGAAAATGCAGCTCTGCCTCTGGAGACACACAAGTTTACGGCACGAAGGAAAGGAGGACACTAGTATAAAAGAAAGCACGAAGGATGGTACTTCTTCACAGAATCACAGAATGACATGGGGTTGGAAGGGACCTCCAGAGATCATCTATTCCAACCCCCTGCCAGAGCAGGGCCACCCAGAGCAGGTCCCACAGGAACGTGTCCAGGTGGGGTTTGAACATCTCCATTGCAGCCTATTCTTGTGAAACAAACATGTAGTAGTATAAAAAGAAACGAGGATTTTCCCTTCCTTACATTCTGTTTTTAATACTTCCCTTTTTATCACCTGGTAGGTTAAGTCCAACTGTAACAATTTAAATTTAATTAATTTCTTCACTATAGTTCAACTCCATGAAATAACTGATCTTACTCCCCCCCTCCAAAACCAACACAGAATAAGGCCCCAGTTTTTAATGCATTGGCTTGATGACAGAGGTGGCAAAAGAGATGCATGTCTGCCGTAAGGCTAAATTAATTTAAACTCAGCCCCCAGTAAGTCCTGAGACAAAGAGGAAAGGTAGACCCACTGGGATCACAAAGCAAGCCCCGGGCCTTTGCCCTCTTGTGGGGCAGAGGAGTAAAAAAGAAGTTATGCGATGGCACCATCACCGTGTTTATTTGGGGGGGTTTCTCTTTAGTGAAAACAAGAAGGGCCTGCCAGACCTCTATGCTTCAGGTTAAACATATCTCTGATGTTTACTCTTGTCTGCATCTGCATTCCACACATTTTTTCTGAATGCCCTAAAATATTTTAAGTTTGCTACAGTCACTCTAAGAAATAGTCACGTGGTAGATTTGTCCCGATGTCTGATTTTTTTTTCCTCTTCACCGACCACTATGGTATTTTGGGGTTGATCTACCCCCTCTGAACCTTTTTTTCCTATTGCCTGCCTGAGTTCTTGCAGAGTTGGCATGTATGTTTTAGAAGATTTTGAAATTTTAGCTATGGAATCAGAAACGTTGCTTTTAAAGTGAAGCCTCTAGAGGGGTCCCTGGATCATGCAAGCAGATCCCCTAATTTTAAAGGGCCCACTAAGAAAGTCTCAAAATCCCTGGGTGGAGAGATACTTGAATTTGTAGCCCAAGGCATGGTACTTCTGAACAGACCAGACTTGCTCTGCCACCTGAGACTCTGCAAATGTTCTGAAGAGCAGAAAGGTCCCAGGCTCTGTCAGACACACCACAGACCTGTTGGGCTCACTGGTTTGATAAGGAACCCCCAGACTCACCTCAGCGTGGGTTTTGCTGCCCAGGAGTGATGGGCTGTGTCTCTCCTGCCACAGGAAAGGGAAGAGGGAAGATAGAGTACCACAGAGAATCTACAATGCTGGTTTCTACTGGTTCATGGGAAGCAGCAGCCAGCTAAGTGTAAGCCAGTCCCTACCCAGCATCTGCACTTGCCCAATCCAGCTGTGAAAAGCACCTTCCCTCTTTGCCTGGTGTGGTGGTTCAATTTATACCTTGAAGAACTCTTAAACTAAAGCTTAAAATAAAAAAATAAAAAAAAAGGGCTAGTGGAGAGAATTGGGCACCACGTGCATCCTGAGTGAAATGGTGGGTAGCACCAAAGAGGGGGTCTGAGCTGCAGAAACCTCTGTGAGAAGGGTGCCAGGCTGCTGCTGCATCTTCTGGGGGGTCATGCAAAGACAGAGGAGGCTGCACTGCAGCTCTTCCCCTGGAGCCCTCAGGGCAAGCAATTTTCAAGAAAGTCTGAGTAAGCACATGGATTTCTGAAGCACTTGGGAAAAACTGTCTGTAAAACAGTGAATCTCCATCTTTAATTATGGTGGTGCTATTCCCTCATTATAGCTGGCAGGGCGTGCAGAAAGGAAAAGTCTTCCATTGCTTCTGTCTACTTGAACCTTAAAATAGAGGAATACAAGAATAAATGGATATAGACACAACTACACAATCATGCAAAGAAACGGTGTCGATTTGTGCATATCTATATATAAACACACATGCATATATATTCTGATTTCGCATTAGTGCTGCTTTTCTTTTTGTCTTCCGAGAAGACAGTCTTCTCTTCCAGGCCCCAGCTGTAAATTTCCTGAAGCACTGACTTAATCTTCTCTCAATCTGTTCTCATCGCTGGGATCACTGGGACAGAGGCCTGGAAGCAAAGCATCCAGTTCCTCACAGCCAAAGCAAAACAATGGCTCCTTTCCCCAGCCCCCTAATAAGTTCAAGAAGTAATGCAAAAACAAACAAAGTGGTGGCCTGGTCACATAGCTGAGTGCTCCAGCTCCCGCGCCCGGCTGGGTTGGGCCACCAGGGCTGGCCAAACCCTTGCCAACCTGCTGGAGACAATGGTGGTAACAGGTGGGGTCTGGAGGTGAAACCCAACCACTGGTGGGTGGGTAGGTGGGTGGGCTGGCGGGTTTGCTGTGAGAGACCCCGGGGACATCATCCCCCCTGCATTGTCCCTGCTCAGCACTGGACCAATGAGGTCTCCCGAAGTGCAGAAAGTTGTCCTTGAGGAAGGCTGGTGTGGTATGGTGATGTAAGGAACTTTCTGGAGTAACTCTTTGCTTTATTTTTCCATAGACTTTGCCTGAATTACTGAGGTTATTTAGTCACAAGGGCTCAAATGAGTCGCTTGTATGTGGTCAACCAGAAGAGCAGTTTTCCTGCACTGGAAGGTTTTTGGAGCAGGAATTGTGTAAGCCATCACAACCCAGTTAGGTTAGAGTTACTGCAACTGATGTTCCCCTCGGCATTATATGCCTTGGTTTGCTCCGTGTGGTTTGGAGGAGAGCTTGTATCTCTGCAAAGAAAACCCTTCCCAGCAGCAGATGTCGTGCAGTGCTTCCAGACCCCAAAGATCACAAGTCTCACAAGGAGGAATTAATCGGGCTCTGCTGTGTCACCCACGTGAGTGACACAAGCAGGGAGTCAGGGCAGGGAGGGACACGAGAGGGTCATCACCACAAAATTGAACATCTCTGCAGGGCTACAAAATGCAGCTCCCAAGGCAAATTAATATGTTGAGGATGTGGCCCTGCTGATGGCAGTGGGAATTTTGCACTTTTTTACCAGAATTATGAGTGAAGAGACTTTGTTTGTTGAGGTCGTTTTTTAACATTCATTTTGGAAAAAACACACATTTTCTTCCCCTGAAACAATATTGCTGGTGTTCAAGGCTTTGCCCCAGCTGCCCTGACCTGCTGATAAGTCAAAGTTTAGGGTTTAGCCCACTGCAGCTGCCCCCAAGTAGCCAGACAGGAGACAAACCAGGGAAGGACCATGCCTGGTGCCTGCAGAGCAGATGCTGTGGTGTGGCAGGGGCCACCCTGGGGACACATGGGTTCAGTGCCCGTGAAACCAAGGGTCCCTCAAAAACTTCCTTTTCCTTTGGAGTGCCAAGCGTGCTTTAAAAAAGTGTGTCCTACCATGGCCCAAGTTCAGAGGAGAGATTTGATGGGTGGCCAGGCTGCTGGCCCTGCCATCCTGTGGCTCAGCGAGCAGCAGTAGCCCCTTCCCCTCGCCAGGGGCAGCTGTGCCAGCAGGACTTGGGGGGGCTGGCAGTGACATTGTTGCTGTCACTGTCACTGTGGGGGGGCTCCCACCTTTGCCCCCCACCTCCCCAGGCATCCCTCCCTGAGCTCTCACACCAGGCTCGTCTCCCATCTCCTTTGAGGCTTTGCTGCAGCCAAAGCTGACTTGTGAGGCTGAGTTTACGTTTTTTTTTTTTTTAAAAAAAAAGCCATATATGCCTGAAAGAACAAATCCCACATTGTTTTTTCACTTTCCCACTGTGCTGCTATTTTTTTCATCTCATCCCTCATTAAGCATCTCCTTGCCGCTGCGCGGGCAGCCCTTTACTCCCCACTTTCCAGCCACATGGGGTGCTTCATAATTTCATAGTTTTTTTCTCAACTACTGCCTGAGGACTTCCAGATGAATTCTTGGGGTGAATGCTGCCTTCAGAAGCTCCTGCGAGATGAATTTGTCTTCCTGAACCTCCGTAGGAATGGTCAACACAAGACCAAGTGGTCAACGCAAGAGCAAGTAGTTGGGGGATCCGAGCAGCTTGCCCAAAGCCATGGATGGAATGAGTCACAAAGCTCGGTTACAAGGCCCAAGGTCTCACTTTCTCATTTGATCTGGAAGATACGGTTTTCTCCCACCTGAAGTGGCTCCAGACTGGCCCAAGTAACACTGTCCCCCGACATTTTCCTGGGGGTCTCTGTACTCAAGCCCTATTTCTTTTTGATACATGCCTATCACGCAACTCCAGCTTGCTGGGGACAATACTGCTTTTGTTATTCATTAAAGGACTTAAATTGACTGAAAAAAAATATTCAGGCTCTTCCTTAAGAAGCTTATAATCTAATAGGTGAAATGTCAGGGAAAATCAATGCAAGTCTGTTTCCTCTCTGCTTCATTATGCACTCCATTAAACAGCTTTTATGTTCTGTTTATAGGTTGGTTGTGTGTTTCTTCTCTTTTTTAAATTTTTTTTTTCATTTTTATAAAAGTAACATTTTTACATTTATGATGTAAAGCAAACTGGGCTGAGAACCAGCCCTTCGAGAACCACGTTTGGCTTGAGCAAGGAATCCGTGAGACCACAAACATCAAGATGTCCCAAGCAAGAGGCTCCGTGGTGGGACATGGTGGAGGGGGAGGCGGGTGCGGGGGAAATCCAACACGTTCCAGGCAATTTGTTGATTGCAAACCTTCAGAGGTATAAAATGTCCCTAAATTGCTACGTACCTCCCCTCCCCTTCTCTCCCCTCCGCTCACCTCCCCTGCGGTGTTAAGAGAGGTCCGACCGCCCAACCTGGAAAGAGAAAACCACAAGTGACTTGTTAACGTTCCTGTCTCACCCCTACGTTGAAGAGGGAGAGAACCCTTTTCCAGTTCATAAACACCGCCTGGTTGACTGGAGGGATGTTCTCAGCCAGATGTGGCAAATTTTATAGCCGTGTGAATAAGAAACAGAGCAAAGGAAAGTATTACGGTTTAGGGGGTGATAAAACATAATGCCACCCTGCTCCGTTCCTCTCCCCCACCCACCATGGCTTTCTCAAAATGTCTATTGGGGATCTTTTGGCTCTGAGGAGGCTTAGGAGGCAAAGAGGATGGAGACCCACGGAGATGTCATCCAGGATAATGCCTTTATTTTCCTTGAGCAATGGAAGATAATAGCTCATGGCTGGATCACGAGGTTGAGAGTGAAGGTTTTAATTTTTATTTTTTTTCCCTTTAATTTACCACAGGATTGCTTGGCAAAGTTATTTTGTTGCTGGATGTCTCAGTTTTTCCAAATGTGTTGTGGGGACAAATCTTGTCTGGTCTGGACCAAGACCATGAAAGTTAATTTACCATTATTTGTAAAGCACTCGGTGTCACGAAGGACAAAGACCTGCAGAGGTGGCCAAGGGGAGAAGTGACACCCATAACAACCTGTGATTGTGCTGCTGAGCCACCTCCCACACTGCAGGACCCCTTCAATGTCACACATTACCAAGAGCATCCTAAAGCAGTGGAAAAGCTTAAGGTCCAACTTAACGTAGTGGCCAAGGGTGAGAAAAACACTCTTCAGGCAGCTCTGCTTGGGGGAACTGGATGGTCAGCACTTCCCAGCAAACAGATTTCTGAGCAGAAGACAAGACACTGGAAATTGCTGAGCGCCACCTTAATTCTTGCAAGGAAAGTACTTCATATGGATAAGTTGGTCTCTATTTAAGCTTACAGACTTCAGCATCAGGAGCAAAGGGTCTCTGTTCAGGATCCGCAGGGGAAAAGTCTCACATCCAAGTGAGTCCAGGGGGCTTCTGCCATGATCCAGGCTACTTTCCCAACTGAGGATCAGAGCAGGAAGGTGCTGGTCATCTGTGATAGGGAGTGAAACTAAAGACAGCGTTTCTGGAGTAACCAACCAGAGAGGCAAGTTGGTGAAGGATAAAAAATGGTGTCTGAGGCTGCTGCTGCTGCTGATGGCTTTATTGGCTAGGACCATTATGGCGTGACATGCCTTAAGGAACAGGTGACCAAGGTACCGGGGAAATATTCTGTGCTAGGGAAAGAGGGTGGAAAGGAAAGGAAGCTACAGAGAGGGTTGGGAAAACCCTGCTGTGTTTGTTTGCTGATGGCCTGCTGCTGGAGGGTAGAAATGTTTGGGGACCAACTTGCAAATTATATCTAAACCCATCTCAGCACAGAAAGATCCATCCAAGTCTCTAACTAAGAGGTGCCCAGAGGTGGGGAGCAAAGCAATCTCTTGTTTCCCAAGAGCAGTTACAGCCTGAAAAGAAAAAGCAAAGAACAGGAGAAAAGAATTCACAGATTTGAAGTCCAGAAGCAGAACTTCACAAAATAAACCTCCTCGATTGAGGAGTCATTGATTGAGTCATGCCAAATGTTATTTGTGTGAATTTTTATCAGTTTTACTGAATTGATAACTCATTCAGAAAATCTAAAAAACCCAAGTAAGATGTTTGAGAAGAATCTCATTTTGCTGCCTGCTGTCAGAGAGGTCCCAGGAATTTGCACCTTGTTTCCTTTGCCATCAGCAAGGAGTGCTGGAAAGAACCATGGTTTTGAAAGTTTCAGCAGTCAAATAATTATAGGGTTTTTTTTCAACAGGTGAAGTTTGGATTATCAGGGGGCACTGAATACAGGAAGGTGGAAAAAATATGCTAGCCCCACATATTAGACTATATCGCAATGGGGAGTTACACGGATTTTCTAGGAATGACCAACAAAATATGAAGATGTGTTGCATTAGTATGATTTATCTGCTTGGCTTTCATCACATCTTTATTTTTGATTTTCTGTTAGGGAAAATATTCAGATATGGAAAAACATGTTAGAAAACTGCTCAGGGTTATTTAAGCAAATGGATTGGAAATGGGTGATTCTCTGACTCCTGTCTCCTGGACCATACCCAGAGTAGTTTGTCTCTGCCAAGGAAGAAATTGTTAAATTGGTGATTTATGCTCATTAGGAATTCATGTCTTGGGTCAGGTAGGTAACTGGTGGCAAATCAGTATTCTTCAAACAGAGAAGTGTTCTTCTTCAAGGATATTTAACAGAAAAATATTTAGTTCGCTTTTGGTTTTGTTTCTTTTTAAAAAAGAAAAAGACCGCCAAATGAATCATTTTTATTTTCTCGCAAATTGCAACTAGAGCTTTGATTCAAATCAGAACATAATAGTTTTGTTTCAGTACTACTTTATTTGATTTGACCCGCGTTTTTTAAAAGTAAAAGATCTTCCAAATGAAGCAAAAAACCTCAAAATTATATCTTTTTATTTTAAAGCATTCTTTTGTCCTTACTGACTCTTCCTCTTCCTTCCCCTTGAATGGGGAGATTAAGAGTAGTTAGGCTTTCTGACATTAAAAAACAACAAAAAAAATCCCACCCCTAAACCCTTGCCCTGGAGACTAAGGGAGAAAAACTAATTTTCCGTAAAATCCATTCATTTTCCACAGTTGTTTTTCTATTTTTAAGTTCCAAATCCTTAGTCCATATCTCTTTCTTTCAGTCTTAAATACCTCCTAACAGCTTCAGGCTGTAGCACCTTCACCCCTGTGGCAGCCGTGGCAATGCTATGAAATGTCCCCATGGTTGGGGGGCTCCCAGAGAGAGCGGGGGGACACACACATTGCTCAGCACCCGTGGAATGCAGGAACCATCCGTCCCACTGGATAAAGTCCAAGAATCCCGAAGTCCCGTTACATGATCTGACAGGCAAGGTACAGCCTGAATCTAAACAACTTCTCTAATGCCTGGAATGGCCTTGCTCATACACCCGAGAAATATGGAAACACTGGAAGGAAAGTTAATTGAATTTTCCCTCCTCCTTCCCTCGTCCTCAAACCCCAATGCATTTAAAAAAAAAAAAATTAAAAAAAAAAAATCCCTTTCTTAAAAATAAGTATCGAAGCTGGAAATTAAGTTCACATGAAGTGAGTTAGGGATGAGAGCAAACTCCTGATTAAATTTACTTAGGGAAAAAAAAAAAGAAAGAAAGGAAAAAAAAGAAAGTAAGAAAGAAAAAAAAAAGAAAATAGAGCTGAAGATGGGAGGCCAGGCTTCTTGTGTGAAGCAGTTTGGGCAGAGGGTGGGCTGTGCAGCCTGTGGGTGCTGAGCCTCGGAGTAGCTGAGCATCCTGCTGCCATCACCCGTAGCTCTCCCTTGATCACCGGGGTGAGCCCTTACCTCCTCTAGCAGTATCTGAGCCTGGATTTCTGTGGGAAACAGGTTTTCCTCTGGCCACAGGCTGCCTGCTTTGGCTAGCGTGAGAACCGCCTTCCTGCCTTTTGATAACCAACACTGGCTGAAGCAAAATTTCTGCCAAGTGTGCATTTCTGAGTGCTCTGCCACTGTGATTGAAGCAATATTCTTTCCAGTGCTTCTCTTGAGAGACTTTCTAGCGCTTGATACATCTGACTGTTGAAGTGTTGCCTTCAGCATCCTGTAATTATAGTTTGAAATGAAGCTTTTTTTTTTTTTTTTCCTGCCCTGGCTTCTGCTGGCCCGTTGCTGGGATGTTTTTTTTTCTGGAGTAATTCATAGCAAATGAGTTTCAGAAGGTCAATGACTAGATAGAGGAGGGTGGCAGAATCAGCTTGTGCTCTGAGCAGACACTTTCCAGTCTGGGATTTTTCTGTGTTTCCTTCAAATTGTAAGCAGTGTCTCTGCTACAGAGTCTCAGGGGCATCGTACTCTTCTCCTGGGTTAGGAACAATTATGAGGATTGGAGCTCTGTGCCTGCATGTGTCTTGGACCACAGTCATACTTTTCTCCTAAGTCTCCTTTCTCCTACCTCTCCCTAAAGGGCCCATATTTTCTGGCTGCCCGGTTCCTTCCCCCGTACACACGCTGCTGCCCAAAATGTTTCTGGGCTTTAAAAGTGTTCTTTGCTGTTGTACAACCTAATAGAAACTAGGCCACACAAATATATTTTTTTCCAAAACCCTTGTCTACCTTTTCTGTCTTGCTCTCCCCTTTAGAAACAGAGGAAAATGGCCAAACATTTTCCGTAAGGCTGGTGGTGAAGTGCCCACCTGCTTTGCTTAACCATGGAGCTGCAGCTCCATCTCTTTCACTTTTTCAAGGAATTTCTGACATCTGACAAGGAATTTTGACATCTACCATCTTTGGCAGGAGAGCCTTCTGGCAGGCTGGGAACAGGGGCAGGACGTGCCCAGGTGTATGGAGAGGGACCACATCCCACTCTCTCCCAAGGAGGCCAAAGAGGGATTAAAGCTTCAGCGCCGTTGGGGTTATGGGGTTGTCCTCCTTTGAACTTCTCTCTGCCTCTTTCCCCCTGTCACCAGAAATGCCATCCCGCTTCTCTTTGTAAATCATCCACTTCTGATGAAACCCTGTTTTGTCCCTCACTCCAGGTTTCCAGCCCTAGCCCTTCCACCACCACCTATGGTACCACATCGCTAACCTTGGTGTTGGCTTCTCATTCTCTCTGCAACCAGACAAAAAGATTTTATTTGAGTAGTGATTCGAACAGCTTAAAAAAAAGAACAAAAAAATCTAATTTTAAAGGGATTATGGTGAACCTCTTGTAAACTGCGCTCAATAAGAAGAGGACTTAGACCAGGGCCTGTAATGGGTCTGAGTGACTGTGCTGGGGAAACAGGTCATTTCCTGATGGTTAACAGCTAATTTTTCTAACAATTGAAATGCAGGGATCACGCATATAGGTTTCTAATGGACACTCGTGAAATGGCAAGGGGACTGATGAATACCAGGTGGCCAAACTTCACTTTCCTATTATCGAAGACTCCATTTAAGCCATCAGGCAGTGGGATCTCTGACCACCTGAGTCTGTACAGTAGAGTACGGTCAGTTCATAGCCATACACAGCTTATACCCACCCCTCCTGGGAAATAAAAACCATTGATAAATGGCATCACTGCAATATCTCCATTAGAAACAGCACTGTCCAAACTGTTCAGTCCTGGAACTCATTCCCTTAAGCATCTTGACGTCACTGGAGACACCACTGTCTGTTAACTCTGTAATTGCTGGCTTGGCACATCGCTTGACTGTGACGGTGTATCCCCCCGGAAGCAATGAGCCCAGAATGCACACTCTATGGAAATACAAGTGCTTGGAGGGTTGGCCTGCGAAACTCACTGCTCTAGGACCACTAAGGAAAATAAATATGTTTGCACATCTTTTTGTTAAACTCTCTTATCATTCTGTATGCTGTTGATAGTCCTGTTTTACAGGAGAAATGTAATTTATGAGTGCTATGAACTGCCTCCTGTTATGGTAGACTTTACTATAATTAGTATTACTTGTGATGAAATTAAGGGTTTGGGGGTTTTTCTCTGTTGGTTTAGTTGTTGTTGGGTTTTGGGTTATTTTGCTGGGTTTTTTTTCCTGACAAAATCTGGTTATTTCTTGTAAAAAGAGTTTATGACTTTGAAAAGTCCATTTGTGCAAGTTTTCCTAATACTATATAGATTGTAGTTTTGTTTCAAAACAAGGTTGATAGATTGAGCATAGTATTTTTCACTCAAAATAAGGAATACAGAACCATTCTGAACCTTCTGCTTACTACCTCTGGCAGTAATGCCTGGCTCGGAAAGGATTTTGATTCTGAGGTTCAGAGTTCATTCAAGGTGGTAGAGATCTGGTCATTCCGATTTACAGTTTGCAACCATTTTTCACTTTTACTGGCCATCTCTCTTAGCATTCACATTTCACTTGCTTAGTGTCAGTCTGGCTTCGAGTCCTGGAATCAGATCTAGGAAACTTCTCTTGAAAACCCTGTAAAATGTGTCCTTCTCCTGGTGCCAAATTGTACAGGTTTCTCCCCTTTGCCATATGGCTCCCCACGAGTTTCCAGAAGCTTGTAAATACAAATGATACGTAGCTCCTGAAAATCCTCCTGAGATTTCTGCAGAGTGGACGAATTGATGACACTGGCTAGATTTCTTTGGAGGAGGAATCTAAAGTTTCTGATGCAAATTCTCTGTACAAAGCAGCTGACAAAGGTACAAGATACTGTAGAGTTTTATTAGAGAGTATTACATGATAAATTCAATGGTCACTCGTGCTGGAATTTAAATTGCAGTGGTGAAGAGCTTGGCTTCCTGGGGACTGTGACGTTTCCAGCTGAGCCGTGTTGCCCTAAGCAGCTGGACAGCCACAGGCATTTTAGGGCTCTTCCCCCAAAATCTGAGTTACAAGAAGTAACCGGGTAAAAGACAGGTTTCCTTTTTTAAAGATGTGAAAAGACAAACATCTGAGGAGGCTGTGGGAAGACGAGGGGAGACGGGAAAACTGGGAAAGAGAGAGATCAATAAGACTCAGGGCAGATGTAGGGATGGGAGACACACTCTGCTGTCCTTGAACAATTAAGGCAACAACTATTGCAGAGTCCGTGCTGACCAGAACTTTGCTCTTCTGCCTTCCCATATCTCTCCAGTGGAATGAATTCCTTATGCATGTAACTGCCTCTTGGTGCTTCCTGGTCTTTCTGATATTGTACAGATCATAGTCTAGTGGTTAACAAGATTGGGAGCTGGGTTTCTTGGACCTTGTTTGGTGCTCTGTCACTGATGTGTTGTATGGCTGTGGGCAAGTTACTTTGTCCTTCTGCACCTTGGGTCCCTCATCTTCAGAGGATAACAGTAACAACCAGACAGCAGGAGAGAGTACGGGGCTTAACCGAAGCATCTTTGAAAAGCTATGTCTGACATCTTGGGTAAAGAGCAAATTGGTACTAATGCATACTGCTCTTCCTGATGTAACGCAGTTATTAAGAAAAGATCTTCACAGGGTCTCAGAAGGGTTGTGGACGTCCCAAGGAAAATTATCTGAAGAAGGGTCACTCACAGGCATACAAAACCAAGCTTTTTTTTCAGTTTGCCAGAAGAGAGGAACATCTGGACAACGGATTCCAAATAGAGCCAGGGCCTAAGCCCAATAATTCAGCAGCATGTCTCTGGGAGTGCAGAGGGCACTTTCTATCTTACACTAAGGGAGCTCCACCAAGAAATAGTTTTTGTGCTTTTATGCAGGATGACACAAATTCAGTGCAAGAACAGCTCTCAAGACCTTCATGTGCCTGAACTAAGGACACATGTCCTAGTCTTCATATGCCACCAGTGCTGGAGGCCTCTGTTTCTCGAAGCTGGGGTTTGGGGAAATAGAGGTGGACTTTGAGAGAGTCTAATAATAAAATTTCCTCTGCATGGAAGTGATGAAAGGAGCCAGGTACAGCTGCCTCACACCAGCCCTGCAATAACAGCCTCAGCTCCTCTAAACTGTCAGCAATAAAAATATATTTGCTTTGAGCAACAGCCTGGAGAATAGAGTGAAATGTTTTTTTAGGGAAATAAACCCTGTTTTGCAATATGTATTTATTATACACACTACCTTCTCCTAAGTGGGATGGAGCAATATTAGTACCAGAGTGCTTTGCACTATTAAAGTGCTTCCCACTGGAGGACCTTTGTTTGCCTTGGTAAAGGTAGTTCTGTAGCCCCACAGCTCCTACTTCTGCCTTTGTTTTGCCAATGGGAGATCACACCAATGGCTTGGCTGGGGGTTTTCTTTCATAGAATCACCTAGGTTAGAAGTGACCTTCGAGATCATCTAGTCCAACTATTAACCTAACTCTGACAAAAAAGCCATCACTAAGCCATGTCTCTAAGCACTATGTCAACCCGTCTTTTGAACACCTCCAGGGATGGTGCCTCAACCACTTCCCTGGGCAGCCCATTCCAATGCTTGATAACCCTTTCAGTGTAAACATTTTTCCTAATATCCAACCTGAACCTCCCCTGGCACATCTTGAGGCCATTTCCTCTTGTCCCATCACCTGTGAATTGTGTGACCTCTCTAATGCAGGTCAGTCCAAGAACACACACAAGCCATGCAGATCACCTGTGATGGCTGCTGATTGACCATCCAAAGGCTAGGAAGGAAACATTTTTTTCCCCCCTCTTGCAGGGATTTGCCCAAACCTGCAGCTCTTGAGTATGCCCACACCCTGGGGTTGCTGCCTCCATGGGTAGCAGTTGCAAGTCTGGGCACGTTTGTGTAATCATTCTCTTCCCAGAGGTGCACAGTCTTAAGAGATGATAATGCTAAGAGCAGGCGCTGATGTTGACTTCTGTTGTGTGACCAACATCTTCCTCAACATCTCATTACAGGGGCATGAAAAAAGGTGGAAAACAAGCCAGTAAATGTCTGCATTTAAATGGCTACTCTGGGTGGACCTGCTCTGGCAGGGGGTTGGACTAGGTGATTTCCAGAGGTCCCTTCCAACCCCATAGCATTCTGTGATTCTGTGATTTACGTTGGTGCCTGCCTTTCCCTGTGTTCCCTGCGACACACAGTAAGCTTTGCTGATCTGGGATGCTGCAAACCTGCTGTTCTGTGTAACACCGGTGGATTCACTAAACCCAGCAGAGCTTAGAAACATATTTATTTTTTTTCTTTAACGGCAAACTGTATGTCTATGTGCCTGTTTGTGCAGGTAGAAGCGATTTAAGGCAAGCTTAGATTTCATGAAGTCTGTGTACTTTGCTGAACAGAGGTAGCTGCCCCTCCACCCCAGAAGCTGGTTAAACTGGAATGGAAAGCAGTACATCTCCTCACCAGTTGGCTGTTTCTTGCACAGATGTATGCTCTGTGAACTGTGGTGGTTGGCTTTATATCTTCTTCACAGGACCGGAATGTCAGGTACCCAAGTCCCCCTCAGGACATATTTCTAATAATTAGGGGCCTATATTCCATGATATATTGGCTTGAGAAACATATTCAGTCCTACTTTGGTACAATGGGCTTCAGATAAAGAGACCTAAAAGAGAATTCTCTCTTGAATATGGTAACTGGTCTGGTGAGCACAGGTAAAAAACCTGTATCTATGGTATACAGAATCACAGAATCACAGAATGATATGGGGTTGGAAGGGACCTCTAGAAATCATCACCAAGCCCCTGCCAGAGCAGGGCCACCCAGAGCAGGTCCCACAGGAACGTGTCCAGGTGGGGTTTGAATGTCTCCAGAGAAGGAGACTCTACCACCTCTCTGGGCAGCCTCTGCCAGGGCTCTGACACCCTCACAGGAAAGAAGTTCCTCCTCGTGTTTAGGTGGAACTTATTATACTCAATTTTGTGCCCATTTCCTCTTGTCCTATCCCTGGACTTCAACAAAGTTTTCAGATATCCTCCCATGTGAGCAAAAAATTATTATCAGATTGAAGACTTCACACAAATGGTTAAAAAAACCCCAGTATCATGAGTCAACAATATGATGCAGTTGCACAACAACAACAAAAAAACCACACACAAAACAGATTTTGCAAAGTAGCAAAATGAATGCTTTTATGCAAGGTAATTACCCTGTTGTACTCTGCTTTTGTGGTGAGACTACTAGGGATGTCTTGGTAAGGCTTATAGATGTAAGGTCTCACCTTATTCTGGATTTTCATATATTAGCTTAGCTATAAATTAGGCTCCTGGCTCCATTTGAATTGGGGTTCCATGACAGAAGTCATGCAGTTTCTTTACACACCGTTAGCTGAGAGACATGAAATGTGCTGTAAGCAGATGGGCTGCTTTGATACAGCTTTTGATTTAAACCCCTTTGGAAGACCCTCTAGTTTTAGGTATTTGCCCTTCAGGAAAGATGTAGTGAAGAGAGCCCAGAAAAATAAGAGTTAGAAAACACAACTTCTGTGAAAAAGTAAAGGTATTTCACATGTGTCCTCCAGAAGAGACAGGAAAGTGAGGGCCACATCAAAGTCTCCTCTGATAGATAAAGTTTCTGAAAAGGACAATGATCTTTTATACTTCCTGAGACTCTGGGCAGAGGTAGAAGTAATGCGTTCAGTTTGCAGTGAATAAGCCATTGGGAACTGAGTGAAGCTATCTAAGCACCTCCAGTCAAGCACTGGGAGAGGATGGGGGTGCTGGCCAATACTCTTGAAGTATTATAAGAAAAAATTAGGTGGCGATTTGTCAGGGTTAGGTTAGTTTAATCCCAGTTTAGATATGAGGGTTGGGCTAGATGAATTCCTTGCTTTCAGCCCTGCCTTTCCATGTTCTGCTTGACCTTGAGTCTAAGGAGCTGGAGAGCCCTGGAGGCTGGGTTGGCAGAAGAAGAGAGCCCCTCCAGGCTATGTAGACCACACTGATTGATTTGTTGCCACCACAGTGCATTTTGCCTCCTCTCCCTGTCCCCTTTCCAATATTCTTTTCTAAGTGGCACGGTGAGCAGCCAGTGTGGGTCTGTTTCCCAGGGCAAGGCTCCCAGAGTGGCTTCCAAACTCAGCCTGATGTATCAGCCCATACTCAATATGTGCATACGCAAACATATAGCAACACAAACAGCTGGAAAAAATGCTTATTAGCAAGTTATTTTCTGTTATGGGGTCCTTCTTTCACTTGATTATAACTTCGACAGCTTCAACATTTTGGGCTTAAATTTTACGTACAGGGTGTTTGCCTCAAACTGAATTATTTACGGAAATTTCAGCCAAAATGACATAGTGTTTCTGAGAAGAAGCCTGGAAAAAATACATTGTTTGCCTCGTTGCTTTTTTTCTTTTTTTTTTTTTTTTTTAACAACCTATTATTTGGAAAGCCCTAGAACCCCTGTGCTTTGGAAGTGCAATCGGACACTTGGCAGAAGACGTGGCTTTTGTGTTGGGGATGGGCCTTGCCTGTCCCTGTGAAAAACTACCCACATTTGGCCAAGTTATAAAGCTTAGAAAAACCACGTAGAGAGGATCTCCTACTTCTGTTGGCTTAAGCCCTGGTGCAGCGGCATGCAGTAGAAAGTTGCCATCTTGATGGCAAACCCTGTAGATGCCCCACATTATGACCACCTTGGCGTGCCTGTGCTCCCACCTAGCTTACTCTAAAGCCCAGGAAATCAAGCAACTCCTGTGTTAAGCAACCATTACCCAAGGTAATTTTCAAGTTGATCACTCAAATGTCAGGAAATACCTGGATTAGGTCTTCCTGTGCAATATTAATTCTATTCTTTTGGGCGGAACACACGTGACACCCAAAGGGTGTCAAACCCTCTTTCCCACAGGTCTCCTGCTGTGCTCCACCAAGCAGGGGAGGCCACCAGCCCCTGGGCTCCATGCTGAGCAGTGGTGTAGTGGTGTGAGGAGATGGGGTTTGGCCTTCGCCGTGCTGCCCACCGCAAACTTTTCACAAAAGGCTTCTAATTGTAGGTTCTCATTTTCTGGGGACCCATCCTGGGACTCTGGTTGGCAGGGGCTGAGGTTGGCAGGACTTCTGAACATCTGCAGTGCTGGTTAATGACGAGCAAGAGGAAAAATCAAACCTAGGCATCTGAATGACAGGATTCAAAATTAATGCCTACTACGGATCTTGTAGACTTGCTGTTGATCATATGGCTACGTCTATGCTGTCAAAGGCCCCGAGGCAGCCTTCAAGAACTAGGTTCAATTTTGTAAGCTTGCAAGCATAGCCAGGGGGTCAGGCAGTGCACATGCTGAAGCCAGATGTAGCCTGATGGACCATGGAGGCCCTGCTAGAAGCAACCGTGGGCTCGCAGAAGACACCATGGCTTTAGTTGCTTCATGAACTGTGTCCATTGTCCATGACTGTATAGAGTGGGCTTAATGTTTTTAGTTCAGCGCTTGGAGAATGAAGAAAATACCAACTCGCCTCCTGGGGCTGTAGCAAAAATAGATGAATTAATCTTTACGAGGCACTTTGATACTATTGTCATGAGTGCTATAGAAAAGCCCATGAGAAAACAAAATGCTGTTGTTTTCAGAGCAGGGTTTGAATAGTGCGCAGTCAGTAAGGCTTGAGGTCACAAATGGAACAATGAAGAAAAACCCAAAAATCTTGAATAGCTGTTCCTGTAGTGAACAGTATCCGTCCTGAGTGCAGAGTGAGGCAACCATGCCATGGGAAAAAAAAAGGCCGCGTCCTCATGCCACCGAGGGCATCATGAGTAATGCCAACACACGAGGGAGCCTTCCTAAACGTGCACAGGTAACTGGAGAGAGGAGTCTGGAGCTTCCACCTACGTGGTTTTGCAACCTTAATTTCACAGGTCTTTGCTCACTCGCAGCCTTTCCCCCCTCCCCCCCCCCCTCCACCTCGACACGTGGATGTATACATTCCTCATGCATCAAAGGTCAACGGCAATGTGGTTACTGGGCAAATTTTCCCCATTAAAACGTTACCAAAGGCAGATGTTTAGGGGCCTACAGGATTTACAGATTTGCTCTCCAAAGAGCATATTAGGGAAGATGACTGTTCTCCCATTGGGTCGTACGCTGTGTTTTTGAAAGCCTCAGTGCCCACCCCAGATTAAAGCAGCATGTTGCTGGAATACTGGGCCTCCAATGAAGATGCCTTTCAACAACGTGAAACCACTAATGAGAAAACATAGACAGAAGGAGAGCCAGTCCCTGATGGCTGTGTTTCCCAGCTTTGAGTGGCTTCCAGGGACATCGGTGGCACTGGCCTGATGTAAGAGCAGGTCAGAAGAAGATGAAGGCTTTGCTCTCAGCGGTCCATAGTTGGGACACGAAAGGAAAGAAGGAAAGAGACCAAATGAGAGAGAGAAAGAGGGAGATATCCTGCTTGGCCACATACCATACATGTAGATAGTGTATTGCATTTTTCCAGTCTAGGGAGTCCTCCTCTTCCAAGTGTTCCAGTAATTAACCTCACTTTCTTGGCTGGTGTTAATTTGTTCCAAGTATTTGGGCTTTAGATCTAACCATGGGAATCTCATTCCCTGCAGAAGTCTTGCCAACAATTACTAGACATTTTACCACACACATGCAGGCCAAAAAAAGCAAGGCTAATTACACTGCTCTTCTGCGAAGTGAAGTCTATTTGTTATAAGTTCAATGTCTCCTAATAAAGGAGAGGAGGGGAGAAGGCAAGGCAGCATCTTCTTGTGCCTGCCCATGGGTGGAGGGGGCAGAGAAGGGACAAGGAGACAACACCACCCAGTACCTGCCACGTAAATCCTCTGCGAGGCTGTAGGAGCCAAGGTGTGACAATCCACCACATGAAACCAGAGAGGAATGGTGCTACCAGGATCTTTAGCTGTGAATAACTGAGTTCAATTATTTGGTGCCGATGGGAGTTCTCTAAGTAAAAAATTAAATAGGAAGAATTATTTGAACCAGATGTCGATTTCCCAATACTTTTTTTTTTTTTCCCTTCTCCCCCTTTTGTGCTGTATGTGCTACCTGTTAAGGAAAGAGTGTGTACGGGAGGGAAAGGGTGTGTGTAAGAGTGTGTGTAGGGGCTCTCTCTGACAGCATGAAAAGCAACAAAGTCACACATGACAACACCTACTGCAGAGGAAATGGGTTATGAAAATTCCTATGAATTTTCAAATCCAAGTGCTTGCAGTTTTTGGGCCCATTCCATGATGAAGAGGTTTTAAAAGGGTCAGCAAGGTATGCAGGGCTGGAGAGGCAGTCCTAATGCTGGAGTGTTGACATTTGGGATCTTTTATCAGGTTAAGTCCTTAATTTCACTGAAAGATTTTTTTTTCTGTTTATTATTAATTTTCTAGCTTTTGAAATTAACAATAAAATGTAATAATACCTAGTCCTAACATAAAGCCTTTTATCCCTAGACCTCAAAGCAATTCATAATGGTGAGTCAGTATTATTATGCACCGTTTAAACCCATCTGCAAATAAGTTTCTCCAGGGTCTATCTCTAAATCTGATTTTGTAATCCTTTGCTTAGTGCATTTGAATTTATTTATTTTTTAAGTGGGTAAGCGTAAGTTGCTCAGACAAGTTTCTTTGTAGCTTCTCTGGGACTGAAGTCTTTGAGTTTCAAACAAAAACTAAAGCAGACATCTTTAGTGTTTGGGAAGGCTGGGGAGCAGTGAGCAAGTAGAAGGCAGCACTCACGATTTTCCTACAAGAAATCCAGCCGTTCTGACTAATAGGTCAGTGGAGGGGATGAAATGCTTGCTTCATGAAGGAGTTCAAAATCTGGGAGTCTGGTTCTGCTCCAAATCTGAGCAACCCTGCCCAGATTAAGCTTCCCCATAGGGAAGAAAATTCTGCAGCAAAAATATATTTGAGATCATTGAAATACTATTAAATTTGGATTTCTGTTTTTGTTAATGTTTTCTAATACAAACTATAGTATAAATGAGAAAAATACTCAGCAAAACTTCATTTCAAAAAGGAAAGTGGGATTTTGCTGTTCTAAAATATTACAATATCTTGTGTTTTTTACTGGCATTGTTGAAATTCCTTCCCTTCCCCCAGGTTTCTTCTTCTTATAACAACAGCGCTATTGGCTTTATCTTGACAGAAGGGGATATTCTCACAGAGTGCAATTCCATCAGCTTTCTCTGACCAGCAGGAGTTGCCAACTTTGCTCTTCTGTGATTTATATTAAAAGAAAGGGTGAGGTTACTTCCCTATGATCCTCATTCTCTTCACATTGAATTGCTCCCCAGAAGAAGGTCAGAAACAAGACTACTGTAAATTAGCACAGCTCCATTGAAAACACAGTTTCACACCAGCTGAGGGTTTGGCTCAGTAGCTGTAGTTAAAGGAGTGTGTTTTCGCCTCCACAAAGATAGAGACTGGCCCAGTCGATCTGGCGAAACAAGACCTGAGGAGGGGTCAGAAAGACTTCTTTTTCTTTTTTTCTTGTTGGTAACCATTTAAAACCATGTGTTTTCTGCAGTGAATCGATGATGAGCCAATGGTGGTGGAGATGGAGGGCCAGCGGACAGACCAACCTTCACATGAGAGTCTGGTGAATGCACCCAATGCAAGAGCAACCACAGGAGCAGCCATCACAGCTCTCACACATGGCCTTGCTATGCCCCAAACAGCCTCTGTGCTTTTGAGGAAGAGAGACCTTTGAGCAGGCACAGGACAATCTCTGCCTCCCCTCTGTGCTTGGTAATAAAAGGTATATTTAAGCCCTGAAGTCTATTGCTAAGTGGGAACAGTCACATCTACAGCTTCCCGGTAACCAACTGTGTAGTCAGAAGTCCTCACTCATGCATGTTTTGCCTGAGAAGTTTCCAGTCCCTCAACTGATGCCTCACAAGCAGTTGATTCACCATTGTCCCACCAGAAAGGGCAAAAGATGGTTTTATGAAAGGCTAGGAGGAAAGCGGTAAACCTCTTGGGTCACATATGTTTCCTGGAGAATTTCTTCATCAACAGCACATCCACAGCGTGTTCCTCTTCACCTCTTCCCTCCATCCCAAAAGTTTAATCCCTTCTGTTGTGCCAAATAACTGCTTATCTGGATGAACTTCCACAACCAGATAGAAATGTTGAATGTTTTTCCCCAGATCACAGGCTGGCTGTGAATGCCAGGCCAATCAAGACCTCTACTAAAGCAGGGAGCCGGATGAGCTTCCTGCAATGCATTTGCATTAGGTATCATATTTTAGGTAATTCTACTATCTTTGAAAATTATAGAATTGAATCAAATTATGGAATGGTTTGTGTTGGAAGGCACCTTAAAGATCATCGAGTTCCAACCCCCCTGCCCCGGGCAGGGACACCTCCCACCACACCAGGTTGCTCAAAGCNNCAGCCACAGCTTCTCTGGGCAACCTGGGCCAGGCTCTCAGCACCCTCACAGCAAAGAATTCCTTCCTGAGATCTCATCTAAATCTCCCCTCTTCCAATTTAAAACTATTACCCCTTGTTGTATTGGACCACTCCCCGATCAAGGGTCCTTCCCCAACTCTCCTGGAGCTCCTCAGGGACTGGAAGGGGCTCTAAGGTCTTCCTGGAACCTTCTCTTCTCCAGGCTGAACAACCCCAACTGTCTCAGCCTGTTCTCACAGCAGAGGGGCTCCAGCTCTGATCATCTTTGTGGCCTTCTCTGGCTGTGCTCTGACAGGTCCATGTCCTTCTTATGTTGGGGCCTCCGGAGTTGGAGGCAGTATCCCAGACTCTTTTGAATCTTGCTATGTGCAGACAGCTGAGAGAGACACATCTTGATTGCAAAGATGTCTCTTTTTGTACAAAACATTGCAAAGGAACATCTCCTATAAAGCAAGTGTCTCCAAACACCAATGCCTGGGAAAGGGAAATCCCCAGAGCCTGGTGGGATGCTGTGGTGTTCCACCCTGGCAGGAGAAGGCCAGGAGAGTATACTGGGGTGAAACATAAACCCTGTGCACAGACAGCAGAGGAATGGTTTGAATGAGACAGCTCTGGGACAACTGCAGAAATTTTTGGCTTCCCCCAGGGCCATTAAATGGTGAGTGCAAGCCTCTGGAGCCTTGTACAGCTGAGCTGAGAGGAATTTTTCAACACCCAAAGCTGGATCAAACCCTCCTTCCTGACTCTAGTTCATAAAGCTTTTTAACTTTTGAAGGGGAGAAAAAGTGATCCCAGATGTACAGCCCTAATTACATACTTAGATGAAATTGGATTAAGGTGGCTGCTGCTTGTCCTTTCCCTCTGAAGATGGCTGGGACTGGTGAGGGATTGTGGGTCACCGATGCTGGGGCACAGACAAAGGGGACTGGAGCCAGCACGTCACTCAATGAAAGCTCCAGCAAAAGTCCCTGTTCTGACTCAGGACCTGGATTCTAATCATTAGGGTCAGTATCTTTGCTGTGCAGTAGATTTGTACCATTTTTCTAAAGTCTGCCCTTCTCCTCCAGGAAGCTATGTGTGGGCATAGAGGGAGGGTCTGCTAACAAATCGATCTATTTGTGTCTTAGTGACACAAGCATCTTCCTTGAAAAGAAACAAACAAACAAACAAAAGGATAAATAGGCAGTAACAGTAAGCAGGAGCACAATACGCATCAATACTTTTAATATGCTTAACATATGTCTAGTTATTTTCATTTCCACTAAATCAGTCCACTGTTATATATCTCCATCCTGGCTGCCTCGCAGCCCATGTGCAGCCCATTTCAATCAGCCTACGTGAACCGCCTGGGAACTGTGTTCTCTTGCTGTAAGCTGAATGGCAAGTCACCGATGAGCTGCTTGGTGTGAGCCCACAGCTCCCCAGGGGACTGCGAAATTGCTGACAGCGGGAGGATGTCGAGCCAGCCACATGGATCCGACAGGGGTCTGACGAACACGCAGTATTGGGGTCCCCCCTGTCCGCTGGCAGCCGGATGGTATTAGCAGGATACAAATCAATCCGCTCTACACTCCCTGTCTGAGCAGGATTTTCTCAAAATGAATATTTATGGTGTTTTCATATTTCAGATAAACCCCTCGAGTCTCATAATGTTGTTGGAATCCAAATGAGGCTGATGGCCGCGGCACAGTGCCCTACCACAAAAACCAACTCTTGCAAATCTGACCCAGTTCATAGAGGTTTAAAGCTAAACCAGTGCAGAGGCTCGAATGATCCCTGTGGTCACTGCCAGACCAGCGTGTTGATGGGATCCCCCCAGAAACACGGGCTGGGGTCCATGGCTTTAGGTAGGTGACCTCAAGGCTATTTGTTATTTCCTTAAACATAGAAATAACTCTTCCTCTCACCCTCTGGTCACTACTTCTGATATTTATATGTTATATCTTGAAACAAGGTGAGACCAGCTCTGAGAAGCAATTTGTACAAGCAGGTGTGTTGTGATGGCTTCTTAGTATTGCTTTAGTGAATGTTTTGATACTGTTTGAAGCACACAACTGTCAAGAATGTGGCACTGGATAGAATTGTTAAAGTAGAGACAAAGAGAGAGGGGTAAGTAGCTTTGTTGAAACACAATCTATAGTTCAGAGGAAAAGAGTTTGTGGTGGAGGCTTTTTGAGTGGGGGAAGATCTGGTCTTGCATCCTGCACAAGTTCCTGGAACTTGTAACCTGGAAACAACTTTGAGGGAGGAAAATCCTTCAAAGTGCCTTTGAAGGCTGAAGTGGCATCACCCTCAGCCCTCAACCTGCCAATAACCTCTTTTGGCAGGAATAGAAATTCGCTTCTGGACAAATATTCTGTTCTACTGCATCTACCCAGCTAGCATAATAGGGGACAAAAGATATTCCTGAGAGCACATAGCTGGTGGCAGTGGAATAGCAATAGAAATTCAAGAGGTTCGAGCTTCTAGAATTAAAGAAAATTGTGCTGGAAGGGGTAGGACATTGTTTCTCAGCTTAGGGGCAGGGGAACAATTGCTGATCTGAAAGGCATCACAAGACGTTTCAGAAAATAAACCGTTGTCCCTCCTAGTATTCTATGGCATCTGAGAGAGCAAGCGACTGCAGTGGGCAGCATTGCAAATTGCTAAGCAAACTCTTAAAGGTCAACCTAATTGGCATTTGGCTGGAAACAGGAACCACTGCAGCTCATGAACTTTTTTTCTGGAAGTTTCATTGAGCTAAAAGCCACCATTCTAGCCCAGACTGCTGCCAGACTATAAGTCCAGCTTGGCCATTTGTTTCCTTTTGACTTTCCCAAGAAAATGCTGTAGCCGCCCTCAGTAAAGGCCCTCTGGGTTGAGCTGTCTACGCACCGAGGAGCAAAGTCCTGCTCTGATAAGACACAACTGCATCACCTTGATTGAGAGTGCTGAGGGAGAGCTATGAAAAGGTCTGTAGAGAGATAAGAAAAGTAAAATCACTGGCAGAGGTAGCACTGTTGAGATGGGGCCACACATGACTCAAGGATTCCATTGGAAAAGCACCACCATGAAATGTATAAAGCCCTAAAGCAAAAAAAACCCCAAACTCAGCAAACTTAGAACCTGAGGAGGCTTGTGAGAAATTGTCCCTATGGGGAAAGGTCAATGTTGTTGTTGACAATGGAGACAGTGGAAGGTGGCAACTGAGCAATGCAGAGGAGACCATTCCCAGGAGGAACCTAGGCCAGGGGCCAACCCAGCCCCTCATGGTCAGCCAGAACTCTGGGTGCGCTGCTAGGATGATGGGCACATGGATGCTTAGCCTGATGTCTTATTAAATCCCAGCTACCTTCTCTGTAAGCCAAGAGATTATGGTGCCATGCTCCTGAAATGTGCACATTCTGCTGTCCCCAAAAAGATGTCTCCCAAGGAGGGGCTGTCCCCATTCCATAGGTGGAGAAGAAGAAGCCACTGGGGCAAGGAGGGTCTGGTGGGCTGAGCTCCTGGGGGATGCCAAAATTCAGCATCAACCCCAGCACCCACAGCCCAAGCTCTGGGACTGGGGAGGGCCAGTGCCAGTGCTCTGGTCTCCATATGGCTCCCAGCTCCTGCGCACAGAGCATGGGATAGCTGTGAACACCCAGTGGATTTGTCAGAACTTCCCCACCTCAGAGGGGTGCATTGTGAAAATTAATCAGTTTGTGTTTGACTTTTTGACTTGGCGCTCCCTCAATAACTTCTTCACACACAAAGCCACAATAAACTAATTAGGCCTATTTCTCTGACAGGCTGTTAAAGAACAAAGAGAAGAAGGATGTGTCTAAGCTGCTTGAAAGACAATATTGGATATATATGCCAAGTAGCAAAAGGCATCAGTAGCTCTTTAAATTCCTTCACTCTGAAGCTCTGATGAACAGAAATAGCAAATGAATGGCTTCCAGAAATTATGGGAAATAGTTCTTGTTTCTGTTTGGCTTGTGTTTCTCTTTAGGGGGTAGGGAGAGCTTGGAAGGGTGGGAGAGCTATGAAAGAATTAGTTTCAAAGAAATCAAGTATGTTAAACATATTTTGAAATAACTTACTCAATTTGCAAAATAGGGTAATAGAGGCCATGCTCACAGCTCAATTTATGTATATAAATATACATATACATGTATATTGTGCAGAACACAAAATAATTCCATCTGGAGAGTTGGGTATTGTCTTGCACAAAAGGCTTCTACTTGAGTCATTAATAGTATATTTTATTAAAGGAAAATTGGCTTCAAAAGTGGTTGGGAATTGTGGGAATAAAATTGGGATGAAAGTAATTATCCCCCTGCCCTGTCTCTTCCCTTGTGTTCATTTTTCTGTTCCAGACACAGACAGCAACAGCAGCTCCTCTGTCTTCTGTTCCTTCCATGTTTGATCTTTTGCCTGCGCTTTCTTCTGCTGGGTCCTGGAGCCCGTAGGAATGAGGGTATTGTGTCCATATTGCATGTGATGACATGTGTTTGAACCAGCACCAGGGCAGCCTGGCAAGAAGAGCTTGAAATCCAGCGGGACTGAACAGCAGGCCAGGTCCCTGCTGGTGAACAGCTTGGCCACTTCTTTAAAAACCCTTTGGGGATAAAAAGGCGTAGGAAGAAAAACTTGAACCTGCTGTGGCACCTGCTTTTTTTCTTCTGCCAGAGGCTTGCGGAGGTCAGGGATGAGACAGAGGAGAACATGTCAGCCTGCATCAGAGGCTGCAGCAACTCAGTATTAAATAGGATAAAGAGGCGTTTCCCAATGTAGCGAAGCAACTGGGGGAAGCCACACACCAAGATGGATGTGCTGAGTGTTGGAGAATGGTGGGTCACCCCGAATGCCTTTGCAAAGAAGTGGGAAGCAACAGGTGTCAATGAAGGTCCTCCTGGGCCACGTCAGGGCTAGGCATTTTGTGTTGGGCTTTTGTAGTTGACGTTGGCCGCCCCGGCCCAGGAGACAGCCAACGCAAAGGGACAGAAAAGCCATTTCCTTTAGAATTCAAGAAGAAAGTGAGTGGAGTTCCTGGGTGGTAAAATGTCTCTGTGGTTGAATAATTAGTTTGGAAAGGCTACAGAATGCTTTGTCTTTAACACAGCTAACCCCCTTTTGCTTTTAATCAATACAATGACTTATGAAGTGAGGTATCTTTCCAAAATGTTTACTCCATAGATTACTGCTCCTTGCTGAGAGGGCTGGTCATGAATTCTTGATGATAATGGCTTTCATTTCACCCAAAAAAACATTGTGTGTCATAATTGAGGCAACAATTAATGCTTACTGGAATGCTGGATACTGGTTTTAAACAATAAAACTATAAGCCAGTGGAGAAAAATGTCACGTGGAAGAGACTATTTGTCTCAGCAAAAAGTGGGGAGGAGGAAAAGGGAGAGACAGAAAAAGGAAGAGTTCAACAGAGAGACAGTGACTCTTACACAAGGCTCAAACTGAGAGGGAAGTGGGAAAAATCACTTTTCCTCTTGTTAAAATAAAGTAATCCATTCAGCTAATATTAGGTCAGGACAAAAGGTCAGGGATCTTCCTGTTGTTAAACATTGCAGTTGGAGCACGGTATCGTAGCTAGGGGGGAATGTACAGCGAGCATTCCAAGAAAAGAATAATCCACTCACAAAATTAAGTAACAAACAAATAAACAGTGCCTGTTAACTTAAGCATCCATATGCACGTCACTGGCTCTGCACTAAGGGGTATTTTTATTTCTAGCACAGTGGCACCCAGAAAATCAAATGAGATCAAGACCCAGTTTCTCTTACTTCTGTACAGATATAGCCTTTGCTTGAAACAAACCCTCCAGCCACAAGAAGATGCTGAATTTTCTCCCTTTTACAGGTGGATAAAGTGAGGCAGAGAGGCACCAGGGCCCTGATTACAGAAGAAATCAATAGACATTTAGGAATCAAATACCTTGGTACTGTACAGATCTGGCCTTGCATGATTTGCCTGGGGTTAAACAGGAAGCCTATGGCAAAGCTGAGAATTGAATCCAGATCCCTGGGGTACTTAGCCAGAGCCCTTTTCCAAAACCCAGCTTTATATGTATATTTGTAAGCCACTGGAAACTCTAAGTGAACTCTCATTATGTCAATTAATTTTTGCTTAATTAAACAAATATTTTGCAAACATGTGGGATGTCAGCTCCCTTTCTGTAGAGAAAAGCAGACAGGCAGCTATATGCACAGAGGGATGGGCTGGTAATGAACTTTAGTAGCATCACCATTGATCTAAAATAGAGCAGGGTAGCCTGCACAGTGAGACCTGTGCTCAGTTTTGACCCTCTATGCCTGGAACAGTGGGATAATTTAACACAGTCAGGGTAGTTCTATCAAGCCCTGGGTATTGAGCAACATGAACTTGTTTCTCCACAACAAGAAGTAGAAGCCGATAAAATGCAGCAGGCAACCACTGGCAACCAACATAGCATTTATGTGTTGTCCACAAAGGAATCTTGCGATTGTCACCACCTCTGGCAGAACCAGCTGGCTGCTCTGCGGGCAGAGCTGTGAGTCAAACATGAAGCTGGTGGCTAGACAAGGATCTGGAAACCACCAGTTAAAATCCTGCTCCAGACCATCCCCTGACTGGGAAAGCCATTGCAGGAGTCTATTGCAGGGTCATCTTGTTGAGGAAGTGAACGAGGGCCTGTTTTAGAAGGTGGTGGAAGAGGCGAAGAACTTGAATTTGCTGTCTGGCCTCCAAATGATGTGTCTCTCCTTTGGCTGCTTTCCTTGAATGAAATTTGGGTATCACTTGTTACAAATGGTGAGAGCTAGAGAGATGCACGTTGTGTTAAAGATCTATGTAAATTATTTATGGGCTACTCCTAATAAAATAAAAATTGTATGACAAGTGTAATCTCTGGTCTGAGCATCTACAGGATGATCCTTAGGGTTGAGCTGAAAGCCTAAATCTTCACAGATTTTATGAGCTGGAGCAAATTCCTTCCAACCAGTTTTCTCTGAACTGATGCAGAGAGAGTAAATCGGCCCACAGGAAGCACGAAGCCCTCTGCCTGGATGGCAAGCCTGTAGAAGAAAAGTCCACGTTCACTTTGGCAACTCCTAACTTTGTTGCGGTGAAGGCTTGTTTTCACTGTAAATTACACTCAACAAATGCAACTGAAGTTAACACCATCATGCCGGCACTTGAATTGTGAGCTAAAACACATCAGCACCTCATGACCTGCATACCTTTGCACTGAAACTTTATTGCAGCTATGTAAAGCCTGCCTGGCTCTGTATTCGGCTCAGGTACGGCCACGCAGTCGCAAGCACACCAAAGATCTTCAGAGCATAGTTGTCCTGAGCAAGGTGTAGGATTGGTCTTCATGCCAAGACATACAATTAGAGCGCTTGTAGGTGGAAGATGGGTGGCGTGTATACATTTGAAGGCTAGATCCCTTCGCAAGTGGCATTTAATAACATTTATCATCTGCAGTGAGAAAGTAAAGCTGCAGATTGACCTTTTTAAATTTCCCTTGTGTTAGGTTCTAAAAGGCAGAAAAAATTTCATATTGGATCCTGGAATATTCGTTTGCCTTAGATATTAGAGAGTAATATCTTTGTTAACAAATTGCTATAAATACAAGGAATCAAGAAAAGCTTTTTTTCAAAATCTCCATCTCGCTGATTCCATCCTTCTCCCTTCCTCTCTGACCTTTCTCATACTGCGTTAAATGAACCTTCTTATTTCTTGGTTTGGGAACATCTTCCCACATGTGTCACTTTTTTTAAACTAAAACTCCAAAATAAAAATGAAGAGCTATAGCACTCACTAAAACTTCAGTGTAACTCCTCTTCTCAACTGATTTCTAAGGAAAATATTCTGTGCAGATCTCCTTAAATGAACTGTCAACAAAGTATGCTCTGGGCAGCCAGAATTCAGACAAGTCACTCAACGTGCTGACTGGGGAGTGGAAAAACAAACCAGGGAGCCGTTCCCCCAAAACAAGAGGAGACAGAGCTCATGCCCCTGGAGCAGCTCTGAACACTGAAGATTTCCCTTCGTGCCTGGCTGAAGAATCCAACCCCTCACCTCGCTAACTTCGCCCTCGAAAAGGTTATCTTGCCATCAGAAATGTTGCGTTGCGTGACTTGGATCCATTGTTTATAGACTCGTCTAACTGACTTCACATGTATCTGGTCCAGGGAAACTGATGTTATTAAAACACAACACAGACATTGAGCTCCAATAGCAGTTCAACATGAACAAATAAAGCAAGAGTTTTCCCCAAAGTAAAGCAAAGCAAGGATCCCGGCCTTCGTGTGAACTGCAGTGATGAAAGGAGGATGTGATACCATCATCTGAACGTTGACCTTTTCACTGTTGTTTCTTTTTCCAGCTCCAAGCCCCAGTCCCAGGTCTCTCCCACTCACTTTTATACCCTCAATCCAACTCCAGCAAACCCCTGGAGCAGGTAAGCTATGAGCTGAGAAGTGAATGAGAAGAAATGAATTTTTCTCATTTTTTTGACTCTATTTATTGCTTTTGCAGCCCGGTCAGAGAAGTGCCTGGATTGTTAGTTGTGACCTTTAATCCCAAGTATCAACTCCGCTTGCAGAAAGTTCGACAGACATGGTTGAAATGGACACATAAAGTGAAAGGTAAAACACACACATTGCTTGTCTGAGTTCCTGAAGATTTGGTATCTCATCACAGACACCTATCTTTTTTTCCATACACTTTGCTCAATATTAGTATCAGAATTTCTGGAATAAAATGCTTGTTACACTTGATAAATAGGTGATAACCTCACTGAAGTCTCTACCTTTGGCTCCAGAGTCTTCTAATATTAAGCATGGCAAATATCAGAGAAAACCCACAGTTCATCCTTAAAATGATGTGTGCTCTTATTGTAGAGAAATACTGTTCATGGAGCTGTACTGGAAGATGGAGAAAGGTTGACGTACCACAGAGAGGTGCCACAACTGTTGAGTGAGAGCTTTTGGATGACTGAAGAATTTGGTTTGATAAGAATAATTATCTGACATATATCTAGTTGCTTTCATCCAGAGATCACAGAGCTCTTAGAAACAGAGGGCAAAGGAAATGCTTCGGGTATTTCAGACATCAGTGGAAAGCAGCCAACTTTGGGGTGTAATACTTTTTTTTCTAACAGCACACAGCAGGAGTAAATAATAGCCTATGCTTTGCCTTTGCAGTGCAGAAGAAATTTCTACAGCAGTAATATGTGTCAGCCCAGATGAAATCCAGCCTATGTATTTAGTAATGCTAGTTCTCTTGTTCTACATTAAAAAGGCCCATCATACCTGTAACAAGCACAGATTTTGCCTGTGAGTCAATATAATGTTACTAGGTTGTCTGTAGAGGAGGTTAGCAAGAAGTTGGGGCTACCAAAGGGAATGGCAGGGCTGCGCTTGCTTTGCAGCAATTGCACTTTGGTATCTCTGTCCCCATAGAACTTTAAAACAAACCAAGTCGAGAATGAAGATAAAGTGGAAACTTTCCACATCAGAGTCCCTTGGACAGAAGAAGGGAAGGAGGAAGAGCCATCCTTCTACATTTTCAAGTCCATGCTACGGAACAGGTTAGATGGAGAGAGTGGGGAGGACGAGGATAACCCTCACTGTTTAGTGTAATTTTGTGCCCAAGAGAGAAGAAGAGTAGGTTAGGTGAAGACACTAATTTTCTCCTAGGAACAGAAGCTGCTCTGAAAACTCAGCTTGCTTCTGTGCTCAAAACCAGATGGATTATACTGGTAATAAATGAATTAAATCTTTATCATCTGGCAGCAAAGCCAAGAGGAGAAGGAAAACTAAGCTCAAAGGGTTAGAAAAGAAGTCTACATTCCCCCATAGAGGAAACAGATGTATATCTGGCAAGCTGTTGTTTGGAGATCCAAGAGCTCTGGGTTGAAATGAGGTCTGCGTTACTTAGCCAAGTTTATTGTCAAGCTCAATGGTAATCCCCATTTTAGTGGTCAAAAGATTGCACTCCTGAAATGTCTGGAGGTCTTTCTGCACCACCACGGGTTTATCAGAGCCCCTAGTGTGACTACTTTGCAAACTTGTTTGTGTTGTGGTATTACAACTTTTTAAAGTTCTTTGTTTGCTGGCTGATGCACTTGTGAAAGACAGATGTCAAGATCTGATATTGGTGGAGCTGTGAATGGCTTGATGCTATTCCAACATTACTTGAGAAGTTCCACTCTCCTATGGAGGGAAAAAAAAAATAAATTTTATTATTTTAAAAATAATTTTAATAAATAGAAAGGCATGTTGACAAATGTGTAGAATGTGGAAAACCAGTATGTCAAACTGGTGTCTTTCTTGAACTCGCTGTACAGGTTAATTAAGTAAAACTTCTTAGCTTCTTTAAATGTACTGCCATAATTGCTTGTGCTCACAGAAACATGTATCTTGGTCTCTAGCTTTCCCTCAAATATTTTACCTCAATGTTGTTGCACCTCTATACTACACCAATAAAGTAGTTAGGAAGATAACTCTTGCTTCCCTTCCAGGAGAGAATTAGGAATCCCAAAAGATGCTGATTTAGTTGACTGCTTCAAGGTGCTTACCGAATATCAGTGCCTCACCATACCCATTAAAATTCACAGTGATTTCTGTATCTTTTCTTGGTTTTGTACATTGACAGGATGGTGGGCTGGCAGACCTTTGGGCTGGGCTTGCCAGGCCACTCTTATTTCTATTGCAAGTGCTTGGAAATCACTGCATTTCCAAGAGGTGCTGGTTATCCACTGCTGCATGAGTATAAACGTTCCTGTGGGGCTGTGGCAATTTAGGGACTGAAAGCAGCTAATCCAGCCCTCATTCATTCCCTGCCTCTGTCTGAGAAGCCTCACAGGTTCTGTAAAAGCTCTTGAAAAGGTGGCACTGGGAATGCTCCAGGGGATAAGGACTCCTTCTGCCAAGGTATTCTGGGCCTCTGGGGATGGTTTGGCAGTGTCCATGGACAGTCTCTGCCCTTGTGTCCTGAGGTAAGGAAGCTTTTGGGCTTCTCTGTGTGTCCATTACCTTCACTTTGGCTTTATATCAACTAATTGTGGGAGAGATGCTGCTGGAGATGCTGAAAGAGGATAGGATGACCATTGTTTCTTCTCAAAGTTCTGGTCCTCAGACCAGAACAGCCTTTGAAATTAGCTCTTTCTCATGACTGAAATTGTTCTGACAAAAATGGAGTTTTCCAAGGGGTGTGTGAGTTTCTTCAGAAAATATTTCCTGAACTCTTCCCCAGCTGTCAGCTAAAGTTGTCCAGAGGGGACGGTGCACCCAAATGGTCCTTGTTTGTCTTCACAAGTGCATCCCACCTCCCCCTGAGATTAATCTGGCTGTCTCTCAGAGCCCAGCATATCTCAAACGCTGTTTGCCTTTGGCTCTGTTGCCCCTGTCACAGTCCTGGAAGCAAGCAGGGCAGGAGAGGGCAGGAAGGACAAGGAAGATAGAGAAGGAAGAAAGAATTGTTGCTGCTTTTTTCATCTCATGAAGCAAAATAGCCCTCTTGTGGCACCAGCTCCTGTGGCTTTCATGCCAAATGGCCATGGGGACTCTCAGCAGCAGACAGAGGTCTGCTCCCACCAGCACTAGGCCCAGAGCTCTCCAATGACTACATGTATTAAAGACCTTCTCCAGGCTATTCCATCTGGACAAAACAGTGGGCGGTGAAGCAAAACCAACATTTACAATGTTTAAGTTGTATAGCGTAGCTTTTAGTGTAAACCAGGGCTCTCCTCTTCACTTCCCCTTACTGTGCACATCCCTTCAAAATTGCTTTTGTCAGTCAAACATTGTTTTTTTTAATATTCATGCTTTTCCCTCTTTGACCTGGTTATCTTGGCACTCAAGGCACAATTGCTTGCCAAAATAACTAAGTTTAATCCACGGATCAATGCATCATTTCCATGTGTCAGGCTTCAGAGAAAAAAAAAAAAGAGGTGTGAGAGAAAATTACTGAATATGCATTTTAAAATATATATGTTTGAGATCATTAAACAAAATGATCTCCAGGAAGGGCTTGTGAGAGGAAAGGCAGGTTTTTTACCAAGAGGTAAAGATGCTACCAAAGTATCTGGGAATTTGCTAATTATAGCCTCCTGTGTGCCAAAACTGGGCAGAGTCACAGTGCAACACCATTACGTGACAGTACCATTAAGGGTGACAGACTAATGACCAGATTACCTGGCATTTCATTTGCATGAAACAAGCATGATACAAGCTGTAGTGGTGCTATTTTTCCCTACGGGGTGCAGATAAAGGGAGGCTGGACCACAAAGATGTTGTGAGGGCTGGAGCACCTCTCCCATAAGGACAGGCTGAGAGAGTTGGGGTAGTTCAGCCTGGAGAAGAGAAGGCTCTGCGGAGACCTTAGAGCCCCTTCCAGTCCCTAAAGGAGCTACAGAAGAGATGAGGAGGGACTTTTTATAAGGGCATGTAGTAATAGGATGAAGGGTAACAGCTTCAAACTGAAAGAGGGGAGATTTAGATTAGATATTAAGAAGAAATTCTTTGCTGTGAGTGTGGGGAGATGCTGGTTGCCCAGAGAAGTTGTGGATGCCCCATCCCTGGAGGTGTCCAAGATCAGGTTGGTCTTGAGCAACCTGGTCTGGTGGGAGGTGTCCCTGCCTAGGGCAGGGTGGTTGGAACTGAATGATCTTTAAGGTCTCTTCCATCCCAATCCACTCTATGATAATATACTCTATGATAAATAGCATCAGAGTCAGTCCCCAATGGCTACCTTGTCTCTGGCCTGCACCCTCTGTTTCGTTAGTCACTAGGGCAGACCAAGGTAGGAAGTCACTCACTGTAGTGGGAAACTGCAGAGGACACCAGCAATTGAGTTTCCAAAAGAACTGTTTTTCTACAGACCAGATGACTATACTGGATAAAGCACATATTTCTCCTTTGGTCAGGAATGAGTCAATACAATCCATATTTGAGAAAATACAAAGAGCAGGTTAGAGAGAAGCTCAGGGGAGGACAAGGTGGTAAGTGAACTTGACTGACCTTCTTCGTGGTTGCTTCACTCATTGGAAGGGCAGCCATGGATGACCTACGCTGGGCAAGGTGTGTGGCCCATCAGCCCAAGGGCTCTCTTATTGCCACTGACTCCTCTTGAAAGGGCCCCAGGTCACACCTGGGGAGGATAAACCAGCCACAACCTCCTTCACGCATCCTGAAAGGAAATACACTTTACAAGTCCTAAATGTCTTGAGGCTGCAGCCAGCCAGGGCTTCTTCTGACAGCCCCTACTGCTTGTCTGACCAAAACCACTCTCACTATACACCCTTCACTCCAGGTCACCATTAGCTCTTGGATCATGGATCATGGAATTGACAGAGTACAAAGGGACCTCTAGAGATCATCCAGTCCAACGCACCTGCTAAAGCAGGAACGCCCAGAGCACATCACTCAGGACGGCATCCAGGCGGGTCTCGAAGATCTCCAGAGAAGGGGACTCCATGACCTCACTGGGCAGCCTCTG
>BJBW01001867.1:64488-89226 GCA_004320125.1 Scolopax mira
CTCTGGCAGGGGGTTGGACTAGATGATCTCCAGAGGTCTCTTCCAACCCCGTGTCATTCTGTGATTCTTTGAAGAGGGAGACAGAACGCGTGTTTCCTGTGCATGGATTTGAACACATGCATGTTCATGTATATTCACTCCAGAGAATAGCAAGTTTGAAAGAAAATTCAGAAGTCAAGTTTATAAAGCAAAAAAACCCCAAAACAACACCTTTAGGGAAATGAAGGTGTTTATATGAGTGAAACATGAAATGCCATACACTCAGACAGTCCATTGAGAAGGGACTGGTTATCACGCAAGTTTTTTAGAAAAGAAATCCAACAGAAAAGTGATGTGTAAATGGAAAATAAATAAATTTAACATAAAGCATTCCTGCTTCCAGACTTGTGTTAATAAAGCAGCTATTAGGTGGAGACACTGTGGTGATGTCTGAGTTGACATGGTTGTTGGTTGTTTTTTCATTTCTTGCAAGACATTAATCAGTGTTACTTGAAATGAGTACGTGGGTTTTAAAATAGCAAAAAGCAGTAAATTTTAATGGCACATCTGAATGCTGTTCCAATACAGAGCAATATTAAACCTCTAATAAATAACCTGCATCTAAAACAGTCTCCCTCTCTTTTACACACACATACACACATACATGCCAGCTCTGCCAAATGTCTTTGATGTTTTTGCCACAGGGTGGGGGAGAGATGGCAGAAGGAAGGGGTGAGGTGGGGTATGGATCACATGAGGACAGCCTTCTAGAAGGAAGAACTATGTTTCCTCATTTTTCCCTTCCCTGTCTTTTTTTATTTTTTATTTTTTCTGTAGTAAAATATAGTTTAGGGAATATTGAATGAAAATCACACATCTGCCATGGGACAGCACAAATCTCATTTTATGTTAATCCCTGCTTACATTTTAGCAACTAAAAGCCAAGATAAGTGGTGCTGAGTTATTGTCAACTTGGGGTGCAAGATCCAGACAGTGCACACTGGGACATAAATAAATAAGGGAAATCAGTTCAGCTGAGACATTTCCATTACCTGTTGGGTCCAGGCATACCTAGGTGACTTTTGCTTAAATGACACAGAGACATTGTGCATAAAGGCACAAAAGGCATCATCATGATACAGTGTCCTGTGTCGTCTCCTGGGACGTCTTTCATGGCTCTGTCCCAGCTCCCATGTCTGAGTAACTTCTCAAGGGTAATCATCCCGTCTTGCTCCTTGTGTGCCCCAACTGGCCCCTGGATAAGAGGGGACTGTCCCTTCCTGACACAGGCTGTAGAAGGAGCAGCCCACCAGTGCCTACCTCAGCCCCAGGTGTTCTTTCTCCTGCTTCACTTTTCCCCCTCCCCAGGTTTTGGAGGTGGAGGTTTTTGGCCTCCACCCCATCCCAGCAGTCCCACCTTGGGTATTTTCTGATGGGAAGCTCCTTGCAGAAGGGAGCGGGACAGTTCAGCTCCGTGCTGGGCACTGTGCCGCACCATGTGCTTGTTTGTGCAGCCCTGCTAATTATTATTCTTTATGAACAGTGTCAGTCTGTCTGCCAGAGATCCGGATGTGGATTAAAACCATCTACTTCTTTAAACACAGCAAAAGGAGCTTGTAAGAGAGACTCACCCCTCCAAATATTGTAATCCATCAACACAGGCTGGACAACCGTAGGAAGCAAGAGGGGAAAAAGAAACTGTAGGAGATATTTGGAGGACAGAAGCAAGGATGATGCCTGCTTGTCCTCCCTTAGGAGATGGCTGTTGGGAAGCCAAAGGCTGTAAGTGGGAAATCCTAGATAAACACCAGGGTGTATTTATACCTTCCTCCGAGCTGGCTGACACAGGTGCTCACCAGACATGGGTTACCTGGGTGGCCCAGGCGGGTGGGGGGCCGTGGTGCTGCTGGGGGGAGCAGACCTCCATAGGAAGCTTCGCCAGGACCGAACAACTCCCACGCCATCTGCAAGGTGAGTATTTGAAATGCGCTGCCAGTCCATCGGGTGCAAACTGCAAAAGCTCATCTGAACCTCCATTGCTCACTTGGGAAAATAATTCACCCTGGTTTCTTTTATTTTTTAATGATTCCTTTCTAGCAGTGATACTATTCCCCCACGCCCACAGCCAGATTCTTCACCTGGCCCTTCCACATCTGTAAGGCTGTTGTTATTAGTGCCATAAATTATGGTTAGTAATAAACAGTAGAGAATCTTTGAGAAGTGGGAGGCCAGTTTCTCCACCGAGGTGGAAACCCCAAAGCTTTGGGTCCATCTCCTGCCCTGTTGGCATTTGTCTCCAGCTCCAGCTGCGTGGGGACTTTGTGTGTATGGCAGCATCTCCGAGGTCCCGTGCTTCCCCGCCTGTCACTGGGGGGATGAAGCTGTCACTGCAGGAAAAGCCTTTGACTCTTCTTGTTGGCACCCTGGGAGTGCTCCATGCTTACCAGCCTCCCATCACACTACGGCGGGACAGGCCTTTTTGGTTTTTTTTTTTAAGCTCTGCGTGTGTTCAGCCCAGAGAAAAATGTTTCCACTTACTTTTCCCCCTCCTCTCTTTGGAATATGAGGCACACACTTGTCATGCTTAAAGGAGTGGATTTATGGTTGACTCTGTCTCTTATCTCCCCACAGAGCTCACTGGAGCTGCTCTCCAGATGGGACAGTATTACAAGCTTCATCATATAAAGCCCAGTTCAGCCTACAGCCCAGATGTTCTTTGTTCCCAGAAATATTCCTTACCAACAGTAAGTAAAAAGGAGCTGGAATGCAGTCTCTGCTCCTTCTGTTTGCATGGCTTGTTTATGGGTTACACACCCCAACCCTAGCCAGCACAGTCACCTCTCCAAAAACCACTGATGGAGCTTCACGCCAGGACTCTGGGCAGTGTCGTGCTAGGGAGGTGTGTGTGGGGAATGGAGGAAAGGATCCAACAAGTCCTGCAGGGCCTCGGCAACCTTTGCAGAATATGCCTAATGGAATGAATGTCTTCCCCATTCAAGCAGCATGGGGTTTCTCTAGACCCAAGGCCAAACTGAGGATGCAAAACAAAGCTCACTTCACCTGCTTTTCAGAGGGGAAAGTGTAGGTTATTGATAATGGGAAGTTCTGGGGAGAAAACCACAGCGCTCAAACGAGACCACTGAGGGCAGCAGCATGAAAGCCATCCTGCTGACAGGATAGGGGAAACCACGTTTGCCACGGCATCTCTTGGATGTGCTTTGCACAGGATTGGGAGACATCAGTGGCCTCTCTGGGTGAAGCATCCAAATTTCCCCACTGGTGACCGTCTGGCTGGCCCTAGGGAGCCCACTGCAGGGGACATGGCGTGGTGGTGATGCTGCTGGGGTGGCTTGTTCCGGGGTGGCCTGGCTCGGGCACGGCCCTGCAGCTGCCCCTGCATGGTGGCACAGTGGGGCCATGCTGTCCCAAGCCCAGCATGGTGCCGGCATCCTTAGGGAGCTCGCCTTCCCTCCTCACACTGTGGCAGCAGGATCGGCTGCCCAATAAAGGCTTTGTATTTATGCAGCTTTCCCCATGCCCTGAACTTTGCCTGTGTCTCTGGCAAAAGGGCAGCTACCCTAGGTCAGAGCACTGCCTCGAGCCAGCACAGGGAATCGGCTTTCAATTTCAGCAGCGACTTTCCTTCCCTTTTTTCTCTTATCCCTCCAGCCATCACAGAATAATTCCCATCCCTATTAGCTTACCCCTCCTCCCCCTCCCTTTCCCTTCCCCTTTGAAATCCTCCTGCCTGTCCCCAGGACGGGGCAGGGGGAGGCGGAGGGCGGCGGGAGAATTCCTCCAGATATTACACAAAAGCCTCATGTATCCCCAGTGTCAACCCCAGAGGGCGGCTGAGTAATTTAATTAAGGCAAAGGGGCTTTTGTTTTACTTGCTTTCTTTTTTGATTTTCTCAAGTTTTAGACAAGAAAGAAAAGTAAGAGGGAGAGAAATGTTAGCCCTCAGAGGAGGCGCAGCAAGGCAAGATTTCCCGTCTCTGTTCAGTCTCTTGCTGAGGAAAGACCACGGGCCTGTCACACAGAACGCACGGGGCTCCCCAGCCTTGGACGGCTCCCCTCCCGCGGCGGTGATTTAAGGGACTGGCATATTCCAAGAATTAGCATGTATTCTTCTGCAGACAAACACATTCATGCTGTTCCCTTCGCCTACCCCACCCTGCTCTTTGTCCTCCTCCGTGCCAGTCCCTTTGCGCTTGTGTCTCACCCTCTCCCGCTGCCCCTTCCCAACTCTTGTCTCTCCTGTTCCCATTGCCTGTCCCCTCTTTCCCTTCTTTCCTCCCCTGCCTTTTTCTGTGCTCTCGGCATACCCTCTCCACCTTCTTTCTCGCCCACCCTGTTTTATATGAGGGGGGAGCCTGATTTTTTTTTTCCCCAATAAAAAATGTCTCCATTCCTCAGCCTGATGCTTATTCATTGCAGATTTATCACATGCCTGGCGGAGGGCATCCATGGCAGGGTAGGCTCAGCTGTGGGAGAAAGTGTTGCCTCCTCTCAAGCATTGCAATGGGCAGACTCTCAGCCCACCCGCGTGCCTACGGCAGCTGATCTCTCCTCTTTGTTTCTCATCTGGGGGAAAAAAAAAGAAAAGGAGCCGGAGACTGTGCCAGATTCAACTTCTCACATTGCAGCACACAGTACTCCCATCTGGAGCACTGTGTCCATTACTGGGCTCCCCAGTTCAAGAAGGACAGGGAACTGCTTGAGAGGGGACAGCAGAGGGCTACAAAGATGATGAGGGGCCTGAAGCATCTCCATTACGAGGAAAGGCTGAGGGACTTGGGTCTGTTTAGTCTGGAGAAGAGAAGACTGAGGGGGGATCTGATCAACACCTATAAAAATTTTAAAGGGTGGGTGTCAAGAGGATGGGGCCAGTCTTTCTTCAGTGGTGCCCAGAGACAGGACAAGAGGAAATGGGCACAAACTTGAACATGAAAAGTTCCATCTAAACATGAGAAGGAACTTCTTTCCTGTGAAGGTGGCAGAGCCCTGGAAGAGGCTGCCCAGAGAGGTGGAGTCTCCTTCTCTGGAGACATTCAAACCCACCTGGACACGATCCTGTGGGGCCTGCACTGGATGGCTCTGCTCTGGCAGGGGGTTGGACTGCATGATGTCCAGAGGTCCCTTCCAGCCCTGTGTGATTCTGTGCTTCTGTGACATGCGGATATTATTTCGACCCCATGCAGTGGCAGGGTGTGCTGGACAACCTGTGCCCCTGAGGTCATTTCTAGCTCTGGGTTCCCAAGTTCGCAGGGCTGCTGGAGGGCGGGGAGGGCAGCTTGCAAGGGAATGGAGCCCTGAGGAAGCCAAAATTATCCCCGGTGGTGATGCCATGGTGCTCCCAGATCCCAGACTGGGCACTGGGCCCAGTGCTCCACCACAAAACCCTCCCGCAGCCACAGTTTCTCTCATGGCCATGCCTGGAGGGGAAGGCCAAATGTCTCACAGGGCATGATCCTTCCAGAGGAGAAGGGCTCTCCTCACAGAGCTAGGATGGCCACAGGGTTTTCCACAAGGGTCTCCGAATCATGCTCAGGTTATGACCTGAATAGATTTATTCATGCAGCCCCCTGAGCTGCCGCCCAGGCCTAACGCTCATCCCAGGCACAGGAATCATCCCAAAGGTCTGCAGGGCTGGCCATGGCTCTGCAGGGACAGACATGTCTTCTTGCCACCAGGGCCAGCTGCAGGCTCCTGGCTGCTGCCTCCCCACCACCACCTCTGGAGGGGACACACCTCCCCACTGAGGTGGGCAAGGCATTTTTGACACTGTCCCCCTGTGAGCGGAGGCATCCATTGCTTGCCCTCAGTGCTGCGGCCATTCCCGTTGTGGGAGTGATGGCAAAAATCCCCTGGGCCGTGTTTGGCTGGCCACAAGCCCTTCTCCTTGGCTTCAATGGTTCAGCAGCCCTCCTGGCTCCTTGCCTCCCTGCTGCAGGGCTGTGGCTCCATGGCTGCTTCCAGCCCTTGCCTGCCCTTGCTTGGCACCCCTAGCCCCGCATTTCCTCCTCTGGGGAGGACGCCTAAACCTTCATCATCCTCAAAGCTTGGGGTGGGGGGAGTGGGGTGTTTATTTATCTTTTGGGCCATAATCTCTTGAGCTGTTCACACACACCCCCCCCCGCTTCCCCCTGCTCCCCTTCCCAAGGAAGGGGATCCTCTCTGGCCCCAGCCCGCAGAGGTTAACACAACATGGCGGGGCTGTGCTTAATCCGCCCACCATGTGTCCTGTCGCAGCTTCCCCAAGTCCAGCCTCTGCCAGCTCCGCTTCTGCCACAGCCTTCCCTTACGGAAGGGGACGTATAGACCAATTAGCTGTTACACAATACTCTAGATGGCCAGGCAAATGGACCAAGGGCACCCATTCCAATTAATGGAATCTGGAATTGATTTAACTCCAGGCAAGAAAAAAGATAATTCAGACTTTAACATCTCTCTGGTATCTCCTCAGACAAAGCAGGACAGATTTTTTTTTAGTGCCCAATACACACCAGCAAGAGCCCTCATTCCTAATCTGAAAACTGTGACTCTGAAATGACAAACATGTGTATTTTCCCTCATGATTAGCCCATCTGTATGAGAAATGGCCCTCATTTTAAAAAAAACTCTGCCCAGGATAGCACTTCTTCCATGAAGGAGAAGTTTATTACTATAAGAAGAAGGTCCAGGAGCAAGGGGTATCACAGAGAAAGTTTGGTTCCAGGAAACTGAAAGCTGAGGAGTGCGTGAGGGCATCTGTGGCCACCAAAACCTGTAGCCCAAAGAGGCCAGGGGTGGTCACACATCAGGAAGGACAGAGCCAAGCATAACTAATCTTGGCTGCAGAGGAGGAGAAAACTACCTCCTGAAAAAGGAGTGAATGGCTGCAGGGAGCCACCATCTCAACCCAGGACATAAGCAGGGCACACCAGCTCGGTGCCCTGGCTGGGGATGGTGCCCTGGCTGGGGACAGTCCCCACAGTTCCACTGGTGTGGCATCAGCTCACGTCTCTCTGAAGCCATCTGCCTCCCCCGCTGAATATGCGCTGCAGACACTGGGCTCCTGTATTCTATTAATGAGCTCTTCATATGGCTCTTGACACAATTAGGAAGCACAGACAAGGGAGAAGCTGGAATTTGCTTGAGCGGCTAATTTCTTATAAAAGAAACCAGGGCTGGGAGATGGCAGAGACACGTTTCCTACAGTACATGATGTTCATATAAAATGTGTTCTTGGCTCCTCTCACCCCTCGTTTATCCCGTCCATGAAGCAGGAGGCAGAGAAACGGCACATAAAACTGTCCGCACAAGTTGGCAGCGCTGGAGGCCATGTATCCTGCTGGCTTGGCTCTTGGGGCCACCATGTGCATGTCTGTAACCCTTGCCGTTCACTGCTGGTGTGCCACCCTCAGCCTTCCAGAGGCTGGCTGTCCAGGGATTAAAGCTGAGGCTCAAGAGTCAGAGCTCCTCCGTAGTATTGAGTAGAAATGGGATTGCTATTCATGCTGGGTTGCTTCTTTAATTGGCGGAGCTGGTCACGAATACTAGAGCTGGTTTGCAAGTCATTTTGCAAATTAAAGCGCTGATTTTCTCTGTTATGATTCATTGCCGTATTGCTCACTTGTTGGGAAAGTTCAGCTTAGGATGACATAGACAAGAGAAACGAATTTCACGAATTTTAACAGCATACATGGAAACACTGAAAAATTAGTACCAGAAGTTGCTTCATTTTTGGCTAGTGATTACTCTCTTGCTACAAAGGGAAGTTCTCCAGCCAGGGAACAGCAGCTCTGCCCCCGGCCTGAGTCTGTCTCTCGGTGCCGAGGATGATAGTGCACATTATGCTTCCTGTAGATAGAAAACTATTCCTCGCTATTTGGAGACACAGCCTGCTGAGCAGCTCTTACTGCAGCAGTCAGTGGCATTGTGCAAGAAGGGCCAAAATGCTAATTATGGCAATTTCACATATCGCAAATATTTAAAGAGCTTCTGGTGGGAAGTGTGAGAAGATCTGGAGGCTATTGAGAGATTCATTGTTGTGGAAGGTTTTGGCAGGGCCGTAAATTGACAGCATTAAAAAAGAAAAGCTTTAAAAAAATAAATCAAACCAAGAATTATATTATTCAAGTATGTGACCCAAGTAAGGGAATGATGGGAGGGAAGTTTGCCTTCAGGAACCCGTGATTCCCTTAGACAAGCCTCCCTGGGGAAGTGGTTTATTAGGGGAGTAAAAAGAACCCATCTTCTGCTGCTTGCTCCCTTCACTGTACCTCTTTTATCCCAAACACACTTTGGCTTTTCTGTTTAAAGGGGAGAAGTAACACTGGGCTTTTGCTGCCCCTGAGCCCCAGCCAAGCCCCAGGGGGAAACAGCGGGATGGGACGTTGCTCTCAACGTGGCCCTTTTTCATCTCGGTGGCTCTCATTGCTGACCCAACACAGGAGGGAGAGTGTGTCCTTCTCAGGTTCCCTCTCCATCCTGGCACTGCAGCCGGGGTAGGCACGTGCCCAAAAGCATGTGTACGGCTCTCTGTGGAGTGAAGCCATAGGAGAGACGTCAAGCCAAGTTGAAATTACACTGTTTGATTTGCTGCCTCTATTCAAATAATTCCATGGTCTGCTCCTCCGCCACTGGAGTCAGCCAGTCATTTCTCTCTGACCATTCTTGTTAATCACAAGTGTGGGTTTAGTGGGATGTGGGGCAGATGATGGGGCCAGGAGGGAGGCAGGTCAGCCTGATGGAGAGCAGGATGGAAACACTCAGCTCCCCAGTCACGCTGCTGCCAGTGCCACTGCTACACCACAGCCCTCAGACTGGGCTGGGGGATTAGGAGGCTGGGAAGAAGGGTTTGGGGAGAGGGCTGTCTGTGCGAAAGCAGAGAGCTGGCAGTTGAAGTTCACACACGCACTGCAAAATGTCATCCTAGCTCTGCTCCATCCCTCCTTCCAGAAACCAGCTTCCCAGACCACTTCACAAGGGGCTGGGACCGAGCCAAAGGAGCTAAATCAGACAGAAAACAGGGCATCTGGCACCCGCTACGTCTGCTAAGGGCTGCCTTGTCCTTTTTCTTGAAGAAGAGCCATCACACCTGCAGGAGCCCGGCATGAGACTGGACTGCCTTTAAGAGCCTTAAGTATCCAAATTTGCAAGTGTTTCTGCACGCAAAGCAAGGCGCAGCGGTTTAACGAGACTCTCTCAGGGCGGTCATCCCGCAAGCTGAGGTCCTGCAGGATGCCTTGCTACTGTCAGGTGAGACCCACGGACTAGACCCTGCTCCTGCAGCATCTGCAGAACATCCCATTCCCTCCCGCAAATTCTCCACTGGCTGCCCCACTCTGGTTCCTTTGCTCTGCCTATCTGCTCTGGAGGACATGTTCTCCTTCTGCAGACAGTGAGTTTTGGAGGGTTCCCGTGCTCTGGATCTCAAAAAGCTTTCCAAATTTCAGAGGCTGAGCAAAGTCCCTTTGTAGAGTCAGTTTTTCAAACACACATATAAAATCCTGCATATAGTTCCTGAAATTAGGCACCTTGAGCAAACAGCTTCTCAAGCCAGTGGACAATAATTAAAAAACCCCACCAACCTAAAAAATAGAGAAGGGGAAATGGTAACTTATTAAAAAAGAAGTCTCTTTAAGCCTCTTTAAGCCAGTGAAATAGAAAGAAACAGTAACTTTGCCCAAGTGCCTTGATTACAGTCATATTTTCACTCTGGTTGCACACAACCTTAGTATTGATATACCAGGTCAGAAATCATACATTTCTCTCACCTTGTAGTGCTGAACTCTCAGAATAAATTTGATATTAGAATATTTTTACTTTTTTTTTTTTTTGGCAAATGGTAAATTTGCTTAGACAGCTTTAGGAAAATGAAAGGACTGACAAATATGAGTCGAGGTTTGAGCATACACTCCAGCTTAAGAGATGGAAAATAAAATACTGTTCATAAAAGAAATTCTGAAGAAATTGCTCTTTTTATTATTTCTTTTAATGTTAAATTTTTGAAGTTTTTTTAAAAAAAGAAGGGACATAATAGGAGAGCACTGCATTTTAGTTTGCCCAAAGCAGAGACAGATATCACCCAATGACAGACATTCATCCACACCTGGAGATACCTTCTCTGAGGGTCCCTCCTGGAAGATCAGAGGAAAGAGTGAAACTCCTCCAAGGGGAAGTTGGTAACCGAGCAGAACATGCAGGGGAGGTACAAGGTGCAGTCACTTCCCCAGTCACCCTCTATTAAAGGCCAGATATTTTTAAGATTTTGTCTAATGTTGCTAAGACAGAAGTTGTGAAGAAGAAAGATCATCTGAAAAATAGCACAGAGATAGATCGTGGGGACAACTAGTATGGGATTCACAGGGCTGACATTCATATGTAAGGTTGGATTGGGGTCAGGAAGGAGCTTAGGGCAACAAAGTGGAATGTACACCCTAACTTGGAAATAAGCTTCTCCATTTACATCCCTGGCTCATAGGATGTAAGCTACATACTTAAGGAGGTGAATTTATATGGCAAGAAAATGAGCCAAATGATCAGGTGGACAGGGCAGTCTATTTACAGATATGTTTTAACTTGGTTAAATCCAAAGAGGCACAACCTCACAGGAGACCAAATCTGGTGGTGGGCACATGAAGATGCTGGGAAGGCAAGTAGAAAAGGCAAGCAAGGAGGAGTCTCCCATGAACTGCTCCCATCACAGACATTGGATGTGGCTGGGCTGCCATCAGGCTTCCTAGACCCACAGGACCCGTCCCTGGCAAAGACTTCTGGGGAAAGTCCTGGTCCTGGTTACTGGCCATTTTTCTGGGGAGAGGAGTCCCACAGCCCAGGTCTCAGCACCTTCATCCTCCAAGCAATCCCTCCCTCCCGGAGCAAATTCCACCACTGTAGCCCATGGAGGTCCCTGCGGAGGTCTCACTCCAGCTGTGGGACCAGCCCAGTAGCGGCTGTGCTTTTCCACGTCATGTTTACCCTCTCAGGTTTCATGCATTTTCCTTGGGCTCCCTTTGGCAAACCTTTGGCTTCAGCCTATTATTAGGGAAACAAGAGCTTGGTATTAAGTGATGATTATGCAATTTATTCTGACAGGGAAAAACGTGAAAAGGGGAAATTGACGTTTGTGATTTCAGTTATGCGCTGACAACTACAATTAATCTTAATTCCAGCAAGGAGCAGATAAGTGAATTTGATGGGAAAGCTTGCATTTTCACTGTTGCTGCCTATAGGGACAGGTACTTAATCATGGCAATAAAATGGCACAGGATAAGAAATTAAAGAGGGCAGAAACTTTAAACTTGTTTAAAGACAAATAGAAACAAACAAACAAACAAAAAGACAGGAAAATGCAATGAAGTTAAGATACATAAAAGGCACAAATTATCTATATAGAAAAATACCACTGTACAAGGGTAAAAGAGCAAGAGATGGATTTATAAAAGAAAAAAGAAAATCTTTCCAAAAACGTGGCTAGGGGCAATTATAAACAGAAACAGAAAAGGGCTGATCTTAGATCGAATATACAGAAAAAGGCAGAGTAATTATTTTTCACTTTATTCGTTAAAAGCTTTTTACAAAAGTGAATGAAGGTTAATCTTTTTAATTGGACTTTTGAAGACAAAAAAGTGTCTTTTGATATCCCATTATTTTAAAATGAAAGTGACTGGTGATTTTGATCAACAAAATGTATTAACCGTTTGAAATGAAGAAGTCTAAGTCAGTTTTAACCACATGAAGTAAAAACTAACATTTTTTTGGTAAGCCCTAGTGGGAAAAAAAATATCCTTCATCCCATTTCACTTCTGTTCATTATGTATCAAATTAAGAGATGGTACCCACTGCCTTCGGGCAGGAGGACAGACTAAATGACTTCTTAAGGTCTTCTTTCCCTCTGCTTTCTCCTGTCTGTACTCGAATGGAATAGGATACATAATGTTCCCTTTCCCTCTTCCCACAGGCTTTTTTAAAGAATTTGCTGAGTGCAGGGCGAGTGCTCGCTTCCCAAATAAAATGTTCACTGGGATCTCTAGCCCTGCCATGATTGAGATAAGAAGAGAAGGAAACCAACTGCTGAGGAACATTTAAGTGATGTAGTGACATTGGTATCACCTTGCCATTATACCCAAGGCCATGGGCTCTTCCACCCATGCAGATGTACCTCTAGGGTCTCTTGAGGGAATAAGGTAGCTTCTCCCACCAACCAAATATACCTTAATTTTTTTTAAATTTAGACTGTTGCAATTTAGAAACTATTATTCCCAGCAGATCCTGTTTGGGTGTACCTCTGTTCTCAGCCTGTGGCTCCTGCAGCCGGTGAAGAGGCACCCATGGGGCCAGTGCTTTTGGACATGTCTCTCCCAGAACATGCGCTATTGTATAGAACGCTGATGGCGCAGAGGGGAGCCCAAGGTTGGCCCAGTGCTTTTTCCAGTTTTGAAATTTGCAAAATTTCTCTCAGTTGTATTTTAAAACAAGTAAATCCACACATATATGTGCACAGGCTCTATAACCTATTGGGCTTCTAAATACCTAATGTTAACTCTGTCTGATAATGTGGGCACACATAAATGTTGACATTGTTTGAAGTCAGCTTGAAGTTGTATACCAGGGCCTGGAACCCTGCCACTCCACACTTTGTAAATGCATTAATTACCTGGTCTTCTTTTCACAATAGCTCTCTCCTCTCTGATTAACTGCAGTCAGAAGAATAACAATATTGCCTTCTGTGAAGATGAGATGATCCTGATGGGCATCTCATCTGTCAGGCTCTTACCCTGTGCCAGTTCCTGGACATCATTATTCCTCTCCTAGAAAACAAGGCCATCAATGATGCTATGGAGAGAATTAGGGTGAGCTACGGCACATCTGAGGTGGAGCCAAAGAAGTCATTCATTGCAAAATCATCCTGTTGGTGTTTTTCAACTGATTTTCGCTTGTATAGGGGCAAATTTACTGGGAAAGATGGGGAAGGCAACCAGGAAAGTTTCAGCCCACCTTCCAAAGTGCTATCAAGCATTCCCAGCACAGCAGAATCATGGTTTCTTTGTGGGCCAAAAAGTCATTGTGCTAGCCACAGCTGGTCAGCTAGCCCAACTGCTACAGCCATATGGCTCCTGCCACCACGTGATGCAGCTGGAGGGATCACAAGCTTCTTTGGCCCATCATGCACAGTTGTGCACAGACTTCTCCAGCAAATGGCCCAGACTAATGATACTCTGCTGATATTACAATTCTTTCCACAGTTAGTATTTGTTGTTTGTTTTTTTTAAGGAAAACTGGTATTTTTTACTCAAAATGTAACTTGGTTCTCTGAGCCAACTCACTTAAAGAAATGTTCAGACGAGTATTCATACAGACTATCTTGATGAAAGTTTCTCTTACACTCAGCATTTTTCTTTACTTTCCACTGCCGAACATGACTCCTCATTCCAAATCATAATTAGTTGATAAATTCTATATCCAAACTGAGGTTTAAAAACCTTCCATTTACAGTCAGACTGTGGAAATCCCAACCACAGAAAGTTGCAAGTCAAGTGCAGTGAATATATAGCCTGAATTTGTTTATATTTAGGATAAACAAACCTGATGCTCCGTGGCATAAGGCCAACCATGTGAGAGTCAGGAAGAAATTTCCCTCATGGATCATTTTTGTACGTTCCTGCGCAATTAGACAGGTGCTTTGTGGGATGTTTGAGCTTCCTTCGGAAGCAAAAGGTAATGGTTGTTGCTGAATCTGGCGATGAACACCAGTGGCCTAAGCTGGCATTTCATTCATTCCTTCTGTCCTGCTGCTGCTAACAGGCACCTCCTTGTACAGATCAACAAGTATATTTGCACAGGATTGGGGCTGGCAGCCTGGAGGTTGCAGTATTCCATCAGAGCCATGACACAAAAAGCCTTTTGTGTCACTCACTTCCACCTCCAGCACGAGACGAATCTTCACCAGAAAGAATTTAAGAATTGCAACGGAGGCAAATCGCGCAGCAACACTGACATTCAAACACTGCAGCACTTTAGTAACAGCTGCCAGAATAACAGCTTGATTGAGAAATCTGTGTTTTGAGCCAGATACAGTTGGAGATGATAGAATGGGATGTTCAAGATCATCATACCCCGGTTCATTAATTCATTTAGGACTACTAACTCCACACTTTCTGGCCAATTACATGCCTGCAAGAAGGCCCATTAACTTACAGTAACTTGAGCATTCTGGTGTCTCAGCAACCCACTGAAGGAGGCTGTATGGTAAGGAAAGTCCTTCCTGTGACTCAGCAAATAGTTATAAGGTGGATGATGATGCCCAGCCCCTTAGGATTGATGGGCTGTTGGGCAATTTGTCTTTTTCACAGTGGGAACCACTGAGTAAGACAAAAAGAAACCATGTCACTAGTTCTGCAAATAGGTGTGAACTCATTGACATGAATTGATTTTAGCAGTCTTATACTGTGGATGAACTTGGCTGATGCCTTCAGGGGAAGAGGTGCAGTAGTTATGAAGGAAAGTTACTGACAAGAACATTTTCCTGGGAATCAAAGAATATTTTGTTTCTAGATTTGTCAAGACTGAGACCCTCCATTTCTTCTGCAGCAGCCTCGCATAATGATGGCATTAGAAGGCAGCATACAAGTCTACTGGAGCACCTTATGATTCCACCAATGGATCCAGGAGAAAAATTAAAAACTCCAAAGCTTGAGTTAGAGCTTGACAGGTAACTGAAAACAGAACCATTTCTCACTGTAGCACAATCTTAATCTAAACACATAGCTGTTTGTATTGCCAAGAACAAAATAGAAAAATCCACCCAACTGTGTGACTCTGAAGCAATTTATAGGCTGTACAAAGAGCATTAACTGTAAGACCATTTCTTAATCTTGTAAGTCACAAACAGGTCTGAAAAAGAACATTATTGTTCCATTCTGGGGTTTGCGATGTATTAACCACTAGGCCTTGGGATGACCTGATGGTCAGGTTGGGAAGATAGAGATAATGATGCTCACCTGCCTGGTCAGGGGCAGAACTGAATACTAAAATTCAGAGCAGTGATATTAAGGAGCTGTGTGCAGAATCTTCATAAGACTGGCTTAAAATTAATGTCTTCAAGTCAAGATAACCCTTTTTACCCATCCTCCAGTGCTCTTTGATGGTTGGAGGTCTGATACATTCCTCAATCTCAGAAAACATTTCTTTCTGAGCCCAAGTTTTACTTCAGAAGCAGTTTCTTTAGGGGAAGGCCAGCTGTCGGCCCTGGACATGGTGCATCCTCACTGACAAGCAGGTATTTGGATCTGCAATTTCAGCAGGAGAAAAATTCGCTGCGCTAAACGGGTTAAATGTTTCCATCAACATACACAACACAGACACATGCAGTTAAAAGACAGTTTGAGCTGATTCAAAGGCCGTGTATATTTCCAAATAAATTCAATTTACTAAGACTGACTCCTAAATGGAGTCTAGTGTCAGTAAGCCCTCTAATGGAAAACTTGCAGTCTTTGTATTTTCCGTGCTGAGTAAGTACCAAACCAGATGGCACTGGCTCTGGGATGCAACAACCCAGTCTCTTTTCCCTGCAGGGACAAAAGTGCTGACAACACATGGTGCTTACAGGTGTTATTTAATATTACGAACACTAATCATAGACTTTCATCTACAGGAGTCTCTCGCCCAAAGGCTTCCAAGCTCCCGAATGCAAATAAACTCCAAACATAATTTACATTAAACGGGCAATATTCCCGACTGAATCACATAGCAGAAACAAAGGGCTGGGAGAAAACTTGGTGTGTTGTGATCCCCCATCTGCAATGCTTAGCAGCAACATCAAGAGTAAGGAAGATGCAGCAGCCTTGTCTCCTGTTCCCTCTGCTTGTGGTAGGGAATTCTCCTGGCAGGGGGGACCCAGGCAGCAAGGAGCATGGCACAAGCAGGCTCTTTGTTATGTGGGCAATACTTTAGAGAGAGTCTTGGGCTGTTATTTCTCCCCTCTAAGATACATGCTGGCCCCAAGGGTTTTTCAGGTTTGGGTGGGATCCTAGGTACATAAAACGTCTGGGAAGAAGGCTATGAAAGGGAGACCTGGCAATCTCTGGTCTTTGGGTTTCCCTCTGGAGGTGGGAGCTGGCTGGCACATTTCAAGCAAAAATTGACTCTCCTCCCAGCCCTCCCTCCCTTCCCTGGCAGAGACCTGTGGTGAGCCTGTAACTCCAGGCTTTGGCGTTGCCCACTGTGTACAGCAGCTGAGATTTGCTGCTGTGGGGTTATGCAGGAACCCTTCTTACCCACTGACTCCACCACGGCTCCTTACTGGTGTCAGACAAGACATCAGGACACAGTCTGAGAGAAAAACAAGGTCTTAAGGATGAGAAAAGGTAAAGGCCATTATATAAAGCAGTTAAATCACCTCTTAGAGGAGTAGGTTATCCCTCAGTACTTATACAAGGCTTATGCCCGTCTTGGAGAGGATACAAAGGGCTGGATCAGAGCTGTTAATGACCCCTGTCTATTCCAGATGGGTGAGTTTGCAAGTAGTTTGCTGGCATTCAACCAGAGACACATAAAGTATTGAGTCTTCAGTCTTTACTGGAGGAAATGAGTTACAAAGCAGATATTAAAGCAATGTGTCTGCACTCATTTTGCATCAGCAAGATGGAAGGAGTTCATTTCAACCCTCCCTCCCCCCTGTCATCAAGTGTCCTAACACCAGTGAAATCCCTTTCACATCAGGTCAGGCAGATTGCCTTTCAGCGGCTGCTTCCTGCCGCCAAAGGGGAGAGTGGGGCTGGCCAGGCAGCAGCTGGGAGCTGGGGCAGGCAGCAGGTGCCGAACACTTGCAGAGCCCCAGTGTTCCCCATCCCCAGGACTGGGCTTTTCTCACCTCCTGCCCTGGATGGGGCTGGAGGAACGCTGCCTCGCATCATCACCACGTGTGGCCCAGGGGTGGGGGTGAAGCAGGCTAGTTGGATGTAAGGGGCTGCTGGGGCATCTAGGGCAGAAGGTAGTGCCAAGCCATGTGGGGCTGCAGGAGAATGAGCCAACTCTTGGTTGTGCAAGAAAGCATGTGCAAGACACAGGGAAAGCTGCAGTCTGCCCCTCTGCAGTGTCACCTCGTGTCAGGTCTGGTAGTTGCGTTCCCTCTGCAGCACAAGGGATGTGGGGTGGGATGGGGAACATGGGGCAGAGGTTGTGGTGGATGGGAAAGTGGAGGAATAACCCCACGTGGAATGTGATGGACGAGGAGTGGTGAATGCATGAGTGGGCAAAGCACTCGCCGTGAGTCAGAGAATCATAAAATCATTCAGGTTGGAAAACACCCTTGGGATCATCGAGTCCAACCATCAACCCTACTCTACAAAGTTGTCCCCTACACCATATCCCCTAACACCACATCTAAACACCACTCTGTCCAAACACACAGTCCCTGTAGTGGTTATTAGGATGTCTTTCTGCACTGTGCATCTACCTAAATACATATTCACAGACTTGGTCTACAGTCAGCCTGTTGAAAGGAGATGTCATGTGGACCAAAAGGCTTCTTTCAAGTGTAGGGAACCACTGACATGGAACAATATGAGGTGCCAGAAACTGTGAAAGACAGACTGAGAGATCCGGGCCCCACTGCAATTGTGACAATAAGAGGAGCCACAGGTGGTTCCTTTGGAAACCTGCAGGAAAAGGTACCCAGTGCCCTCAGCACAGAAAAGGTTACAGCGAGATGAAATGAAAGATGAAGGTCCAGAAAGACGAAGGGGCTGCCAGATAAAATGAATCTCAAGCACATTTTGCCATTGGGGATAAATACTAGAGCCTCGTAAATACAGCAGACCAAATGCTTTGGGGGAGATATGTCCCTGACACGGATTGTCCAGCAGAGGTTTGGGAGGATGGTGTGCTTCCATGTGCTCGGGGTGGGCATGGCAGATGATGGACAAGAGAGGAGGTGCAGCCAGCCACAGGAATCTGTTGCCCATGGAAGCTCTCGCATGACCACACCTTGGATATTGCAACATGCAGGTGTCTCACAGTACTTCAGCAGCCCAGTCTACAGCAAGTTTAAAGAATAAAAAAAATAAAAAAGAGTCCCTGAGCACATTAAAAAGGCAGCTCCTCTGTCTTGGGCAGTCCTTGCTGGAGAGTGTCTTTCTGCAGTACTGGTGGTTAGTTGTATTCGCTCTACATGCAGTTTGGGGTGCTCTCAGGTATCAGGTATTGGCTAGACCACGAAGGACTCTTTTAATGTTAATTGATATTAAAATGTCAGTGGTGAATTTAATTTCCCATACAGGCCATCTGCCCATAATAGAGCTGAAGAATCCATGCCACTGAGCAGATTTTCAGTGAGTATTAACTAACATTTATTTTTGAGTGTTAGAAGTAATTTTTAAATTTTTAATCCAAGTCTCAATCCTTACTAAGAACTTGGAATAAAAAAAATGCAATTGAAACTCCAAAGGTGGATATGTATCACTATCTCAGTTGTTGCCTACAGAGACTAGTGGAGAGATAGATCTAAGTTGGTCCAGAAGGAATTATGCTTGCCTCGCATGTCCTGCCTGTCTAACAGTAGCCGTATAACTTCCCTGATTTAATTCAGAGTAGACCATATTTGGATGTAAGAGTCATGACTAAGAGGGGCAGTAGATGTGTGTACTTGACTTATGTCCCATGGGACTGCAGGACAACGCGTCATTGCCCCATGACCCCTTTCTTGGATGACACCGACTTCATAAATCAGATGTTCCTTGGACCTAGAAGTTTTCCCCTTCATTTTCCCCACCTTAAACTCACAACTCACTATTTGCACTGCTGCAGCTTCAAGTTCTCCTTGGCCTGGTTTCTCAGCTTGCCAGCTCCCAAGACCGCAAGTCTCAGGCAGGGCCAGAGGCAATGAAGTCAGGGTGGTGGAGCAGCAATGAGGAACTACCAACAGTTTTGTTCAGATCAGCTCCACTGTATCCAAAATGCAAAACTTCTGGCAGAGATGGAGGAGAACAACAGTATTAAATAGCAGAGTCCCACAAAATGTAACAGTGCAAATGGGACATAATATTTAAAACCAGCAATGCTATGCGTGGAGAGAAAAACAAGAATCATCAGTACTTAGGCTCTGATTCAAGTTGTCCTTTGGTGCAATAACTCAATTAGAGTAGCAGGAATTGTTTGTTTACTCTGGAAACAATGAGATTTCTCCTTAGTTCCTCTTGTTCTTGTACCAAGGGTATCGCTTTTGCATCCAAACAATCTCCTCATTACCTGAGAGGAATATTCCTAATTTCACCCTCATCCTTTGGCCTTCCCTGGGACATATAACAAAGCGAAGAGAATGTGCTTGGCATACTACAAACCCTCGCAACCAGTATTTCTCATCTTATTAAAGGCAAGCAAAAGATGAAACTTCCAACCTCGGATTTTCCAGGTTCTGAAGCAGGATTTTCCATTGCTCTGCAGCTGCTCATCTCTGAGGGCTTAACAAGAACTTCTCTGGTTTGGAGCCTACGAAGAAATATCCCTCTATATCACATATCAAACTAGACTCCTTTTATACATGCCAGGGGAGTGGAGCCATCACTGGTCCCTTCTTTTTTTTTTTTTTTTTATTTTTTTTGGTGATACAAAACAGGCCTGAGAATTCCCTCAATACCTAATTTTTCCATTGCAGAGGACAAAAGTTCCTACCCGTCATTTTCCACAGCAGTTTAGTTTCAAAGCACAGCTACTTCTCAGTTACCCATGGAAAGCCATGAAAGGTGCTGCTGAAAACATGAAGAGGCTTGGACTTCTGATCTTATATTTTCTCATTTGTGGTGGGATCTCTTGTTCCTTTAGAGCCTTGTTTCGATTAATTGGTTTGAAAGTGAGGAAAAGAGAGAAATCACTAACGTTTTCCAGATACACTCACTCACAGATTCTTCAATTTGTATGTGTAGAAGCATCGCCAGGAGTCCCTGGTTTGGGGAGCTTCTGCTCTGCTTCGGCGAGGTAGCTACAAGGATACCTTCCCACCACAAATAGAAGTTTTTTGCTGGGCAGGCTGTAACCTTGCTCACATTGCTCAGTTGTCTGAGGGTCTGCTGGCCCTGGTGGTGCAGGTTGGGTTAAGCATTGCTTGGTTGTCCAAGCAGGCTGAGCCAGTTTGTCCTTGTGACTCAGTGGAGCACACCAGAGGTCCCACCACAGAGGTTCCTCCAGGAACAGAAGTGGTCCAGGAGTACTGCTGGTGTGTTCTGCCTGAGAGAAGACGGGGTTTTAGATGCAAGCACTGGACTGCTTTCAAGGTGTGGGCTAGAAACATCCTACCAGTGTTGCATGGATGTAGGGACATACCAATGTCAGGAGAACAGCAGCTCAGACATCTCTGCCATTCGCTCCCTTGCAGGGTAGGGATATCCACAGTCATCAACACAAGTTTGAGAACAATTTTTTAGATAGCAAAAAATGCAAAGCTGATATGAGAGAAACGGGAGAAAGAATTGTATCTTAAGTTTTGACTGAAAATACATCTTTGATGAAAACTTAACTGGGAGATTAGTAGAGGGTGACAAGATTCTTTTCATCCATGCTTTATTACTGGGTCTGTTTTTTAAAAAGTCTAGACCACTTTAGCTGGGAGAAGTCAACCCCCTGCTGGAGGGGCACAGGTCAGAAACCTCAGAAAAAATGTATCCAAAGTGGATGTTGATTTACAAAGCCTTGGATAGAAACCAGTCTCTCAAAATAGCAACTACTACTTAAACAGGTGTCGCCTTGAACACTGATACAATTCCTTTTGTTGCTTTTCATTAAAATTTTAAGTGATATTAGCAAATCAAGGAATCTTTTTTTTTTTTCATGTAGGAATGCAGAGATAATGATAATTTTATACAGCTCAGGGGCCAATACTAGAAGATTTCTGCAAATCTAATTGTTTCTCAAGTGAAAATGGCATTTATTTTTTGCATGATCCTCAGATGAATTGCAATGGAATGTCATGTAGGAATTAAATTTTATCAGTATGGTGACACCAGAATGCAATGTTTTTCTATGTTAAAAAAATTAAGTCTGTGTTTTCTGTTTCAATGTTAGAAAGGAAAAAAAAAAAAAAGCTTACCCTTTCAGATCTGGTATTTTCGGGTTTTGACTTTTCAATTCCAGTCAGTGATGTTGAAGATTTACTTTCAGAATTGGTAATGTTGATCTGATCTTCTGACCTCCAAGCTACAGTATTGAATGTACCCTGGAAATTGTCATAAGAGATACCTTATAATCAGGACAGCTAATAAAGGGTTCTTTTGTTGCAGGAATGTTTTTGTGTAAGCTGTGCGCTCTTCTCCATTTTTCCTTTCCCCTGTGGGTGGTCAGAGCTGAAAGTAAAACATTTAAAAAAAAAAAAAAGTCAAACCAAACCATTTCAAATGCAAGGAATTTTAAGTTCACAGACTGTGGCTCATTGTCACTAACAATTTCCTCTGGAATTGTGAAGAGAGGGGTTTTTTTCTTAGAAAAAGTGCCTTTTCTCTATCTATTTTTTGGCTCGCAATGCTAGAGAGATATACCCCATTCAACAGTTTAGAAAAGCAAATCTTTTTTTAAAAGCTGGTTAAAATCTGTAGCTTAAGGAAATATTGCCTTCTTCCTTCTCCCTCCCAATACCAACATTTTCTTTTTTTGCTGGAAAAGAAGCCCAAAAAGCATTTCACTGAAAAAAAAAAGGGCATCCGCTAAAATACAGTGCTAAGACACATTTTGTCTTATAAACAGAGATGAAGAGAGTTCCTATAAGCAGAACATTTGGAACAACAGCACTCTGTTCAAATATTTATTTAGAAAAAAAAAAAAAAGTAATAACTTAACTAGTCATTTTCCACTGTTAAACATAGTAAGGGCTGCCATGAGCTGCCACCTGCTTCCCAACCAGCGCTATTTGTGCTTCCCAGTCGTTCCCGAGAAGATGACACACATGGTGGTGGGGCTCCAGTCCCACTGCTCCCCAACATGCTGGCACCCCCAATCCTGTGCTTGCTGGGTGCAAGGAAGGCCTTGGCACTGACTGGACCAGAAAATGGTCCCAAGGCTCTGCTGTGCTGTCCTCACAATATTTACGAGCTGTTTAGTGGGGTCCCGAGCATCCTTTCCACACATTATGTCAGTGCTTCTACTAACCCAGAGAAGGTTACTGAATGGATGTATATTTGGGGTTAGCTTCTTCAGATCCCTAACTGACCCCAGTCAAATCAACATAATGCTGATTGAAAGCAGGACGAGAGTCAGGATTTTTCTGATCTGCTTAAATCACACCTTAAAATTCTCTCCTTTCTGCCCAAAGTGCATGTGGAAAACGTCAAGAGCTCCCGGCACTCCCAGTTAGGGACAAAACTGGCATCCCTTTCTGAAGTCCACTTGAATGGATTTGATGTTTTTACCACACCATCTGGCAAGAGATTACCAGAAAGAAAATTGTTCTGATATCTGGTTCTGATACCCAGTTTCTGGTATCTTGATATGATCTTGGAGGCAGAAGGGGCAAGAGGCATGTGAATCAGAAGGGATGCGCTTGCCCAGGAATACGGCAAGGCTGTTGATTCAGAGAAGTGTAGGCAGCTGGTTAAATATGTGTGTCCATTTTAACTCCAAGGAACAAAAGAGGATGAGAGTTTGTTGCAGGCAAACCTCTGGGAAGAGTATTCCATTCTTGAAACCAACAAAACACACTGTGTTTACTTACATATTGCCCCTATGAAAAACTGCAGGGAACAAAAATTCCCAAATGAAGCTCTAGATCAGAACTGCATCAGAAGTGATTCCAGCTCTATCCCATCACAGGACAGGGAAGAGACTGTAAATGGCACCCAGTTTCAGAGATAATGGCACCTAATTTCACCTTCTTAGGACAGGCCAGCCCTGTAATATGGAAGAGCCCATCTTCCAAGCATGAGATACATGAGTATCTCAGCTAGCAAAGACAGTCCTCCTGCATGGAAAACTGGATGATGCAAGAACAGGTGGATGGGAATCAGACCCCAATCAAACTCTGATGAATCTTGCTTTGAGGAGCAACATTTGGGCTTAGAGAAGTTGGTTTCCTTAAGCAGCTCCTCAGCACCACGTCAAGGAGACTTTTTATTAGTTCCTGTTCAGGAGGGTGCATAGAAATACTGAGAGAAGGGTGGTTGACCTGGCCTTGAGCATCAAGTCCAGACTGGCCCATCTGTTGCACAAAGGCAGACCATAAAAGAAGAGGCTGCGGAGGAGCTGGAGTCTTCCCTGTCTTCAGCTGTAAGATAAAAATCCAGAGGAAGTAGAAAACTAAATTTCAATAAACTTAGAAAAGTAAACCTCAAACATTATTTCCTTGTTTCTGTACGTTGCCATCTCTGCCTTGTCGTTGACAGAAGAGAGCAGATTTGTAATTTGTCTTTTGATTACAATTTATTGAATCATGTAGAATTTATTGTGTTCTCTGCAGGAAGCTGACATGCCCAATGTATATTGTTCTTTCAAGTGTGTGAATCAATATACACGTTCAATTAAACAACACCCTGAAAATATGTCTATTAAGTATATTTAACTTGGAGGTGGCACTTCTATATGAAAAATCCAGCCCTATTTCTTCTCTCCCTCCCTCCCCAAATATGACCCAGAAGTTATTATTGCTATTATCTTTTTTTTTAATCAGAGGAAACATGTCCCAAATTAACCAATGCGACTGAACACGCAGACATGTTTGCTGTTTCCTTCCTCCTCATTATCTTGCTTTTGTGAGCTCAGGAATATGCCTACCAGAAATAAAAAGGTCTCAGCTGCAAGCAGCTGGCTCTCTACTGCAGTGAGAAGTCCCAGGCCAGGGCTGAGAAACTTTGTGTGAAAGTTGGCCAACTGCTTCCCCTCTTGCCTTTGCAACACGCTACCATTCTGTGTGTGGGCTTTGATTCGCGCACCCCATTGGAGGCAGTCCTAGGAATTTTTTCAGCAGCTTCAGATAATTAAAAATGAATAATGCCTTCAGCACAATAACCCTTGTGCTAATTGCTTGGATATTAAGCTGCATTCCTTTTGCTGTGCCCTGCCATTTACAGATTCTTACATTAATATTGTGGCGGTACTGTGGAAGAGGTTAGGGTGAAAAATGGGAAAGTTAAGGCAGCTGGATACAAGAAACCAGGGCACTTGATATTTGGTGGCATGTGTAAAGCGGTGTGGGAGACCGATAAACAGATTGCTTGGCTTTTTCTAGTAAAATGATGGCATCGTGTCCATTGACAAAGACAACTGGAAGTCTACAGACAAAAGCATTAATGCCCCTCTGCACCAGGATAAGCAGGGCAAGCTGCACCACTCAGCACTGCTCTCCCACCAAGATATCCATGGGACAGCCTAGTCAAGCTCAAATGGGAGGAAGGCAGCCTGCTATGAAGTGAAAAGCACAGATTTAAGGTCCTGGTTTGAAAGCCGGGGGTTGATTTCATAAGCCTTTCCTACAGCTTCATCATGCCATTCACAGAGCTGGTGGAGCATGCCCAAAATTCAGGGTGGAAGGCTTTGGGGATTGCTTATGATGCATGACTAAGTTTCAATATCAAATTCACACAGATTATAAAAAGAACCTAAAAATTTCGCTATGAAATATTATTGTCATAAACACATCAAGGAGAGCCCTGAATGGAGCAAGAGAATAATTTTGTTTGCACAAGAAGGAAACAATCATCAAACATTCAATTTCATTCATCAGGAACACAGAATCATAGAATGGTTTGGGTTGGAAGAGACCTTAAAGATCATCCAGTTCCAACCCCCTGCCCTGGG
>BJBW01001868.1:0-52325 GCA_004320125.1 Scolopax mira
CCCTTGTCCTGTCATCTGTAACTTGGGAGAAGAGACCGATCCCCACTTCTCTACAGCCTTCTTTCAGGTAATCGTAGAGACCGATGAGGTCTCCCCTCAGTCTCCTTTTCCCCAGACTAANNTCCCTCAGCCTCTCCTCATAAGGCTTGTGCTTCAGACCCTCCAGCAGGTTGACGCTGCCACCCAGCTTGGTGTCGTCTGCATATCTGCTGAGGGTGCATTCGATCCCCTCGTCCAGATCATTGATAAAGATGTTAAAGAGAACCAGCCCCAGTACCAAGCCCTGTGGGACACCACTTGTGACCGGCCGCCAACTGGATTTCACTCCATTTACCACCACTCTCTGGGCCTGGCCCTCCAGCCAGTTTTTAACCCAGTGGTGAATATTCCCATGCTCAGATGATTTTGCCAAGCTAGCTTTTCTGTTTCATCAGCAGCATTGCACAGCATCTGGAGTATTTGCAGACTGTGCTATGTGCTAAATTTGTTTCCCAAACAATTTTTGCTGATCCATTGTGGACACAAATAGCCAACTAATATATACCTAGAAGAATATGTTAATGGTACTCTTAATTGCTTCTTGCAGTATATTGCTGCATTACTTGTGTGATATCTTTATTTCTTCCAGCACATTTTTAGGTGTCCACCCCATTTGCAAGGTGACATTTCCCTTGCACATCTGAAGCATATGTATGTGAGAGAGGGCACTGGAGGCTGAGGTATGAGATGCAGGTGGACAGGAGCTCTAATATGCCCAAATAGAAAGAGTAGAAAACAGGTACATGTGTTTATTAAAAAATAAATAAAATAAAATAAAATTCTTTTGATGCAGCTCTCAGATTTCAGCTGCCCTGCCCTCTGTCCCTCGATGTGTTACCTTTCAAGTTTGCATGAGCTTCCAAGGTCATTTCTACTTCAAAGATCAAAAGTCTTTTCACAGTTGCACAGGTGAAGCTATGGTGGATTTCAGGTGAAAATCTTTATGGGAAGGCATTTCAAGAGCTGGATCTTAAATATAACTGAACAAAACAGATATGAATGTGGTTCTTCAAAGTGTTAATGTGTGTGTCTCAAACCCAAATCAGCAGGTGAAACATTCAAGAATTAAAATGTACAATGTATACTCTAAAATGGAGGAAATACAGATGCATAACTGTGTAATGAGGACTGCTGCTTGTAAATGGTGTGGCATGAGGGCAAAGATGCTAATTAGGCATGCAAATTGAATTTCCAAGGATTTCAGAGCAGGGAAGATATCTGAAAGCAAGCCTTGATTTTCTAGAGGATAGCAAGAATAACTTGCCTTTATTAGTTATCAGGATGCCTCTAGGAATGTAGATTTAGTAGACTTCAGAGCTTCTGAGGATCATGAGGGCATATGACAGGGAGAAAGTAACAGGCTCTCAGGCTTTACTGAAAATGCAGATATGCCTTACACACTCAGAGTTGAAAAAAAAAAGAATTGGGAAAAAAACCCAACTTGTTTAAGTTTTTTTTTTTTTAATGAAACATTTATGGCCTAGATGGTGATTGACACTCTTCTAGCGCTCTCACCCTGATCAATGCTTTGCCAGATTGTTAAAGGATTTTTGCTCAGCTGAGAGTTACTTGCATGAAGCTGTAATTGTGGGCTCTAACTAGAGGCAGGGATACTGACACACCTTACCTGCGGTTTAAAGAAATTGCAGTATTTATAACTTTCTGAAGGCCGGTGGCAACTAGGAGAGTCTCAGCTACAGTGATCTGTCACTGTCGTTACCTTCCCATTCATACAGAGCTGTGAGAGAGGGCTATTAATCATCCTGCCTAAGGCCTGGGAGCATGTGGAAATGCATGGAGAATTACCATGGCTTCTAAACAGTCAACACGGCAGGCTCTGACAGTTGCTCCCTGCTTTAGGTCTGAAGTAATGACAAATTCATCAAAGTCACTGTGTTTTCTTTTTCTGCACCTCTTTTTCCTTCTAGGCTGGTGTCAGAGCTGCCACCTTTTCTCCACCTGAGAAGACAATCAGTTTCTTGCTGAATTCCCTCCAGGAGCAGTTAGTGTGGCACAAGAACTGCTTTTGGCAGGAGGGACTATGGGGTATTTAGGTTTTTTGTAGGTACGGACATTAAGAGACTGATAGTTTGAAACGGATGAGGAAAGATCAGAGGCCCCTTTCTTCCTAATATCTTTAAGGAACCACTGGAGTGGGATGAAAGCTGGTGCTGGAGGTGAATATGCCAGGTTATTTTCAAGGTAGCTGCTGCTGATCTGAGTACCTTAAGGCTGGAGTTAGGATTTGGTAAGGTTAAGTTTTGAAAACACAAGATTGAGACTTTGACTTTCTTGCTAAGTCTTCTGTGGTCCTCAGCTTCAGGATACAGGTTGAATTGTGAAGAAGAGTTGTGTTAAACTTTGTTAGTGAAGTCAGTTATTTAGGCATTTATTACGTTGGCATTATTGCTACTGTTAGGGCTTGTTAAAATTGTAAAAGTAACAAGTCCCAGAGCTGTGGTGTGGGCTGGATTTGGCATGTTTGAATAAGCTTTTTTTCATTTTTTTACAGGTAATAATAATTTGATTGTGTTTAACATTAGAAATCTTTCTGTACAATTTGGGTGAGACAATTGTTTTGTTTCTGTCCAAATCTTACATTGTATGTTGGGGTGGGTGAGGAGATGGCTGGCAGCCAGGAATGTCACATATATACATAAATGGCATTTGTTTTCTTGTTCCAGACAATATTCAGAGTTGTGGTTGAGAAGATGATGGGGTATAAAAGGGTTAAGCAGTTCACTATAACTTTGAATCCTGCACAGATCACATCTGTAATATGAGTGCTGGTGACATCAAACACAAATGCCTTATGTATCATTTTGCAAGGGTATTGGTAGTTTAGGTTAGGACCAGGATTCATATTCAAGTAAGAGGAAAGGCGTGATAAAAGAAGTGAGGTGAAGTTTGTTGACTCCCTCCTCCCTCTTCTCTCCCTATAGGGTGGGGAGAAGAAGGAGAACATAGAAAATAAACCTTGTGGGTTGACAGTAATAAGTAAAGCAAAAGCTGTGCATGCAAGTGAAGCCAAACAAGGAATTCATTGATCACTTCCCATTGTCAGGCAGGTGTTCTGCCATCTCCAGGAAAGCAAGGCTTCATCACACATAATGGGTACTTGGGCCGATAAAATGCCATTAACTCTGAATGGCCTCCCCTTCCTTCTTCTTTCTTTCCCCAGCATCATATGCTGAGCATGATGTCATATGGTGTGGAATATCCCTTTAGTCAGTTGGGGTCAGCACTTCCAGCTGTGTCTCCTCACAACTTCTTGTGCACCCCCAGACTACTCTCAGGTGGGGAATAGAAGTACTCTCTCAGTATGTGGAGCAGAAGAGGCTTTGACTCTGTAAGCTGTGCTCAGCAGTAACTAAAACATCCCTATTTTATCAACACTGTATTCAGCACAAATTCAAAACACAATCTCATTCTAACTACTATGAAGAAAATTGACTCTACCCCAGCCAAAACAAGCACAGAGAAACACTTTTGTTGTCAAAGGCATGTAGATTATGATTATTTTTGTTGCAGGTTTTGTTTCATCTATTTAACAGAAATTCAACCAATTCCATAATGAAGACTGAATTTTCAAAACATACAAACTGCATAGTGTTCATCGCATATTATGAGCAGGATCTCACCAGTCTTGGAAGAATTGGAAAGATATAAACTACTAGAAACAGTAGAAACTGTTTTATAAAATTAAGCTTCGCAAATTGTATATTCAAGGTCCCAGAAATACAAGAAATTAATGTTAAACTTTAGTATATTTATGTTTCTGTTGTTCATATGGCTTGATATCTATGAAGCTGTATACTTCATATAAACTTTTGCTGTAAATTACATTTTCATAAACAGTTTTCATTCCTGGCAACCAAGGGTACATCAGAAGCTTTCTCATAAAAACGAATTTATTAGTCATCATGCTGCTGTATTGGTTTAAAGAGATTAAAAAGTGAGTACATGACATGATTAACAATTTAATTGAGTATAATAGGAAACCTGATGCTTTCTAGTTCCCTGCCTAATTGCTGCTTGCTCTTGTGTTTTAGTTATTTAGTTAGTTTTTAGGCTTTTTTTTGCTTTTTAGTTATTATTGTAAAAATTAAATCATACTTACTGTTTCAACAATATCCATTAATTTTGATTTTATGTAAGCTTAAACAAATCTTGGAGCCTTAATGAATATGTTGAAGGGAAATACTGTGGACTGCTTTTAGGCCAGTACTGAAAGTATTATGCATCCTGGTTTTTTTTCAATATAGCAGATTTTTGGAACATTATTGCACCATTATTTGTGCTCTGTTTATGTAGTTATGATATTTTTGTATGTGTGGTGTGTTATTTCCAGCAGGTAGTATATGACCAATGTCTGCTTCAGAGGCCTTAACTTTCTTTAATATCCTTCTTGTGTTGAAAGGTTTCAGAAGAGGAAAAAGCAGACTTTTGCCTATGCTTTTATGTCATTCAGAAAGTCTCCTTCAGTGTCAACTAGTCTCCTTTTCCATTTTTTCTGAAAAAAAAAGTTAATTTCCTGCTAATCAATTAACTTAAAGTGCTAGAAACATGTACTAAACCCCGCAGATAATGAGAAACTGTGTCTGAGCTAAGCCATAGTGAAACCTGCCCATGCACGTGCCTGTGCATTCTCGTGTTGTTTCTTTGCACGGAGGGACAACATATGTTACACCTTAAGATTGCTAGAATTACAGTTTTCTTTCTCTCACATAATGTGATTTTGCAAGATTCAAGACATTATTTTGCTCTATAATGTAAATATTTAAAATATTTACATATTTTCAGCATTCCTGCCTTACAGCATGATTTACAGCACAGAAAAAGAACGCCTTTGTCTCTATAGAGCCCCTGGCCTTTTTTTTTTTTCTTTTTTTTTTTAATAACGTCACAGCATCTGTGGGATGAATCTGAACACTGCTAAGGACGATGAAAAGAGTTTGTGCTCTGGATCTGAGCCATGCCTTTTGGCACCTTCGTTGTTAAGGGATATGCAAGTGTTGGCTGAAAACACAGAAAAATCATCACCACTTATAATCTTCACAAAATGTGTGAAGCCTAAGATTTTTCCGGTTGATTCCAGCTGCAGAGTTGAAAGTGCACGTGCCCACAGGTAGTGCTGAAGGTGTATGTTCAGGTGTACGGGTGCTTTTGTATATTCAGGTTGGTCTGTACAATAACAGCAGAGCAGGGAAGGTGGGGGTGTAGGTGTGTTAGTACAGCAGATTGGATCATGGCTGCAGAGAGGCAAGTTGGATTACTTTGCATCTTCCATTGAAGAAGCAATTGAATTTATTTTCTTGAATGCAAATCTTTTGTTATACTTTTAGTCGACATGTCTCAATTTTTGTCTTATGGTAGATGAAGGTTCCTCAAGGGTCTGCTCTGGTCAGAGGCAGAGCAGAAAAGCTGCTTTCTAATGGGGAGCTGGATTTCACTATTGGAGACTCCGCTGGGCAGAGTGAGTTCTGGCAGAAAACTTCACAGTCCTGCCACCTGCTGAAGCACTGATGAAAAGTGAACACCTGCTGTTCATTCAGCAGCTCTTGCAGGTTAGTGTGAGGTAATGGGAGAAAGATAATTATGGGTAGGTGCTTTCTCAAAGAAGCTTCAGCTTTCTCTGATAGATGGTTTTAGTTATCCATCTCTGTGCATTCAGTACCCAGGGCTCCTGCAACACCTTTTGCAAAGCCTACCTGTTAATTCCAGAGCAGTACTAACTGATTTTTGCTCATCGTTATTCTTCAAAAGAGTAATTGTCAGACAAGGCTTTTGAAAAAGAAGCTTTGGAAGACCCTTTTGTTCTATAAAGTGTGCAGTAGCATTTCTTCTCCTGTGAAACCAGTGTAGTATTTTGGGATCATGTTGAAATGCAACATGGAATAAGTTGATGCTTCTTTCCAGGTAGTAGCTCTGTATTGGAGTTCTCCTCTGCAGAGTGGTTTAAATGTTATATTTGTGAGTTTGTCTTGTAAAGCTGGTAGAGTATGATATCTTTCTGTAGAGATTCTGCTCTCCTACTACATGCGCGTATTTTGGTTTTGTTTATAATGAGAGTGGTGGGTTTTGAAATTTATGCTGCAGGAATAATTTCTGCTTAAGAGTGGTAAGGCAGGTTATTGGCATCTCTGACCGTCACATTTAGCTGCTTAAAAGACAAGCATGTTGGAGGCCATAGATAGAGTTGTATTCATTTAAATATAGGAATGGCTATAAAATGCCAGAGGTATCAGAATGACTTATGTCATGCTCAGCTTGGAAAGGTCTTTGTTTTAATTAAAGTTTCCATCCTTCTGTACAAATGGTAAGTTTGAGATGGTGAAGAACTTTAATTGTCTGTTTGAATTTGACAACCAACAGTGATTAATATTTTCCTAATAAATTTAGCAAAATGTGAGCAAATAAACCATTTGAAGGACTGGAGTTCCCTTAGAGCATTGCAAATACAAGGCTGCAATTGCTTTGTAAAATTTCTTCAGCTGGTGTCAGTACTGATGGCAATGCTTATTGTACGTGTTTCTAAATTATGTTTTATCTAAACTATGGTCTGTTTTTAAACTAAATCAAAAGATGGCCTAAATAAGGAAAGCAGCTGTGTTTGTGACTGGGGCCTGAGCAATTTGGGAAGTGAAAATATTTGAGTTCTGGGCTCTGCTTTGTTGCAGGCAAGTCACGTAATTTCACTAGTACTTCCTAGTTTATAACAGACAAAATGAAGTAGAGGAAATAATCAATATTTCACTGACTACCTAGTTGGTTTTTAAGAGGCAGTTTTTATTTGTCAGCATCAGTGCCTGGTGGAAGATGACTAGGCTGAGATTTTGATTGCGGATGCTGTTGTAGAAGTATTGGTGGTAGCCCCATGCCTTGCATTTTGCCATGCAAACGTTTTCTGCTAGGAAAAGCAGTAGTAATGCAAATGTAGCTAAGGTGGATTGGGGGAATCAGGAGCTTATTCAAGGACCCTTGGTGACTCATGCTTCAATGTGAAACCTCTTGTTCTGAACACAGGGTCAGCTGCCATCCACAGGCTCTGTAATAGAGAACTGCGCACTGAGTAGTTTCCAAATAGTTTCCTCGGCCAGCTTACCTGATCATGGCCTTGAATTTATCCCTTTATAATTGTTAGATCTGTTTTATCCAGTAGAAATTCCAAACGAAAACTACGAGCTGCACAGTTGTTCCATCCCATGAACACCTGTTGTGAAGCCTGAGATGATAGATTTGGTTGAGTTTTCTTTATGCTTGCTGGGCCAAATCTTCAGCTGTTGTTTACATTTCAAAGAAGGTTGGCTAAAGCCAGAACCTTTCCTTGTATATGGATGCTGCTAGTTTTAATTCACTCCAAATGTGCTTTAATATACTCCAATGTTCATTGGAATTAATTGCAGCACATATATTACCTTGCAAGAGCTATTATAAAGCTACTACATTGTGCAGGCCAACAAGCTAGATAGCTTTCCAGCACTCTCACTTTTCCTTTGGTTTAGTTATTTCAAGTGCAGCTCCTCTCTGGAAACCATCTCTGTAGAAATGGCATGGTAGCATACCAGGGCTGTGTCCTCACTGCCAGCTGGATTCAAATACACTGTACCAACAGGTCACCTGCAACCTCTGCAGAGGTCTAAGACCAGTTTCTTCTTCTCATTTTCAGCTGACTTGGCCATTTTCAACAGTAACAGATTGGGCTGGCTCTTGCTGACCTACCTGTGTCCTCAATATGGCAAGGAGGCAGAGGTTGGCTCTGGGCTCTGGTGAGCAGTTGCCTGTGCCCCAGCTGGCCTTGTTAGCCATGGATGAGGTGCTCTGGGGGGTGGCACTCAGCTTGAGCTGCGAGGGACAAAGCAGCCAGGAGCGGCCATGGAGCCAGTCTCATGGAGAAAGCCGAAATGTGCATTACACTTTTCTTGCTATATTCAGCATATTTTTTTTTGCATTTGGCTTGCTTTCTTTACTGTAAGTCATTGCTTGTATGAACGGTTTCCTTCTGTCACGTGGAGGGGTAAAAATGCTTGAAGACCTATGTGAGTATCCTTTCAGCAATAGCACCCCGTATTGCTGAAGTGTCCCCTTTTAGGACTGGCAACAGAGGGAGTTAATTTACAGGAGATACTTGGCACCTTGCACTGTTAGCTTCTTTGGCGTGTGTCCCGTAACTGACAGGAGGTGGGGAAACACCAGGGGCTGGATAGGTCCTATGTTTCCTTACCTTCTACACAACACAAACTGTATATTTTAGCTGTTTACCTGTAGAGATAAAGTTACCACTTGTGTGGATCCCTGTAGGTGATCAGGCAGCTTCTCTGTACCGCTGGGACGACGGAGGCCAATGGGTTGCTTTAAAAAGGATGGCGGAGTGAAAACAGACAGATATTCCTAGAGGTTAAGGCTTTCTGTGCTGAAAGGAAGGAGCAGTTTTCTGTGTTTTGTGACACTAGGTTATTACTTGCAGTTGTGTTCCTAATTCATATTCTCACTTGCCCCGTAGGGTTTGGCAATGAGCACATGTGTTTCTTTGTAGTGAGATCTCACCTAGTAGTTGACAAAGACCCAGGTCAGTGCCTTTTTCCATAGGTCTCTTGTCACCCCAGCAGTGACAGTGTCAGTAAAGCTGACAAAACTCCCAGGGATTTTCAGGGGAATATGGTTAGATCCAGATGATTGAAGTCCTTGTTCAAGACTCGTAGAACAGAACTCCATGTATCTCCGTGTATTGGCCTCTCGGTATCTTTTTTTTTTTTCTTTAAATCCAGCAAAAAATCCCAGTGAACTAAAGTGAATGGGAATTAATGGGTGTTGCTGAAGGAGGCTGGGGCATCACCCTGAGGAGGCGATAGGGATGAAGGTGGTCAGCTCCACAGGCTCAGGCTGCAGCAGAGCTGTGAGCAGAACCCACTGCTTGTGCCAGTAGGAGTTTTTATTTTAAATCTAGTGGAAGGATTTCACTTATGGGAATGAAATACTAAACTGCTTAAAAACTTCCAGTATTTAGTGGAGATTGTTGTTCTGTCAGCCATTGGGGAGAGTGTTGTAGAGCCCTGCTGGCTGGTTTAGATTTTCTTTAAGCTTTTTGTAGAAGGTGTATATCATACACTGTTAAATTCTGCATGATTTTTCTGTTGTGGGAGGAGTGCAGATTTTTATAAAGTCTTCATTAAAAGGAAGTGTGTTAGTTCATGACTTGGAACTGGTCTTGCATTTCCATAGAAATAAAAGGATCCAAATAGCATGCAATTGCAATTAAAAGCCATGGAAAGACAAATTCAAGCAACTTATTTTCCTGAACATATTTGGAAAACAGAAAGAAGGGATCTGTGAATTTTTAAATTTGAGGGAATATAAAAAGGACCTTGAACTTTCAATCAAACAAGCATGTAATTAAATTTCTCCCTGCTCGACAATTTTCTATTGTACCCTTGTTACCTTTTTTGTCATATCTATTTGCATCTTTACAAATCCAAAACATCTTAATTTGAATAAAACAAAAGCCTATTCATGCTTGTGCTATTCATGTGGTTTAATTGGTTTACAAAATACAAATGTTCTTTGAAAGAAACTGATTTGATTTCAAGAGGCTGGTAGCTGTCCGTCATATGTGGTCCTTCTGCTCACAAAAGATGAAGGAACAGAACTAGACATAAATGGGCTTGATTCAGTTTGCTTTGTTTCTGCTCCTGTTTTAACTGAGCTCTTGCTGTTACTCAGTGAATACAGTAGGAAAATATTCTTAGGGTTGTACTAATTGCACATATGAAAATAATTTTCCATGTGTTAGTTTTAAATGGAGAATTGAAAATCCTTTTGAAATGCTACACTTTTCTGTTCTAGGTAATATGAGCATGATCTTAAAGACTGCAAAATATGTTATGATCTTGGAATACCTGGATGGGGTGTAATTCAGTGGTAGAGGTAATAGTGATGTATACCAATGTCAGTCGGGGCTTCATATTATTTTAATATTTATGTCATGTGTAAAAGAGAGTTAGTACCTGGGAAAAGATAGTATGTTCTTGCATTCCAAATTAATCACATCTAATTGAATTTGAGTTGAAATACAAGTAAGAATTAGGTGATGTTAATTTCTGATATTTCATATGGAGTAATCTTTAAGTAATGATTTGTTACCGTAGACCAAAATTTTTTCACCTTGTGGGTGTCAGTAAAGACCAGGTGGAGCAGGTGCCACAGGCGTGCGTTGGGCAGGTACTCCTGTCGCTCTGTGGTGGTGGGGGAGGTACTGCAGTGTTCGAGCACACAGATAGGATCTCTGCTGGGGGACCACTGGAGCAGCAAAGAATTCGCAGGTTTAAGCTTCAGGTTGATAGGACTAATGGAAGCTGAGTTTGAAACTAACTCCTTGTCTAGGTGGGGTTTCTGTTTTGGAAAAATCACAGTCTGTCAGTGTATCTGAATATCATTGCAGTAGACGACCCCAATGATCCTGCTGCAGATGTGTTCCTGGTGGAGGGGAACTTCTACCCCTCAGAATACACTTTTTTGCTAGCCCCAGGGTGTCCTTGCCATGTGGTGGCCCTGTGAGCAGTGGCTGAGCCTCTGCATGGGTCCCCAAGCATTGTGTCTAGACACCTGGCCTCCTCTGGAGGCTTGGAAAACACTCCCCTTGCTGCATCTACCCTGGTTATCTGGCACAGATTTCTGCAATACCTTTTCTGCAAGTGTGGGAGGAACAACCCTCAGTGTCTTTCCATAACAACTGTTCCTCAGCCAGATGAGGAAAAGGTTCTTTCTCTTGTTCTCTGTTCCCAGCTGAGCAGTCACTTCTTGGGGTACCTGGGAAAAGGTGTAAAGGAATTCAGCCCTGCAGACTTTTCCTTTCAGGGAGGGACCTTGATAGAAATATTGCTACTATACAGTAGTAGCTGTATAGTAGCAATAGGTCAATACAGTACAGGCTGAATGCCTGTGTGCAAGATGTCTGCTACTATTTGAACATAAACCAAGGAGTTAATGTAGAAAAATATAAGTCAAGTCATTAAACTAATCCAGAGATTTGACTGGAGAATTATATATTCTTCTGTGGGAAGAAGAGCATTTTGTAGTACGGATAGTTACTAATCTATTTAATTTGTTGCATGTTCTCCAATGCAACCATGCAGGGACCATTGGCTGAATAATATCCCTGTTGTCTTTGGGGTGCATCTTGGAGCATAACATATGCAGAGTATATTTAGGGAGGCTGCCTGCCACTGAGGCATCTTTGGTGATGTCAGCTCTTCATCTATGTGTCTTCATGAGACTATACCCAACATTTACAGGCTAAACTCGGAAAGGGAAACATGGGGAGCTGTCAGTCAAGTCTCTCCAGCTGTCAGTATAGTTTATGTTTAAGCACAGGCTCAAGGGCACAAGAAGGGGCATTACTGGCAAAGTAAATCAAATCATGGTTGGCAACAGGTTACAAATGCTGGAGAGAACTGAGAATGGATGGCAATGGAATTATAAAGCAGAGAGAAGCCTCTGAAGGATACAGAGATCATAAAAATGGAAAATATTAGTTATTGGCAGCAATAATCTGAACTCATTTTGTGTTACCTCAATGGGAAAGTACTTAGATGTCAAAAGAAAGTTTTATGCACAGCCTAATGTGGTGGTAATCAGGGAAAAAAAGAAAAATATGTCTTTGCACTGTCAGTTGTTGCTCTGTATCTCCATGACTTCTGAGGCTACTTTAAAGAAAATATTACCTCTACTGAACTGCAGGTTAATTAGTCAAGCTAATGAATAATTCAAGTCTTGAATTTACCCAAAGCACCCCTTATCAGTTTATATACTTTGCTAATAAGAAAAGAGAAGAACAGCTTTCTGTGGCAATTTGAAGATTTTCAAAGCAAAAGCCTCACTTTATGCTTTGCTAAGATGAACTAAATCAGGAATTCATGGTAATGAATTTATCAACCTGCTGAACAGGCACCCATTTCCATCTAGTGATTTTGTTGTTGGGAGATTAATCAGCTAAACCTCATTTAAGGTGTTTATCTCTCTTGATTTTCACAGAAGAAAAGAAGATGTAACAAGGCTTATTTTTTACTTTTGTTTTTATTTACTGTGTAAAGTGGCTTACTTCACCTTTTCTCTTTTTATACAAAGCAGAATTCAGCCTGCTTGATCAGTATGGATATTATAGAAGTATTTTACAATGATGGAAGTAGAATTCCTTACTTGATATTTACGGGTGGTAGGAAGAGCTGATAGCATCTGTGCATCTGCATGGGTGTAACAAACAGTGTGTATGTCTGTGGGAGAACTGGAAGGAAGCAGGTCTGTACCCAACCCAGAGATGCGAAGGCGGCTGTGCATTATGCAGGTGCTGTCAGCTGCTGATAATCTCTGAGCACCTTCGTGTCTGTTTTCCCTTTAGATGCTGGTAGCTCACAAGACAGTGAGTCAGGGGGTGAGTGCTTCAGGGGTGAGTCAGCCTGTCTGTCTGCCCCTTGAAGGCTGACCTTGGGATATGTCCTTCTCCTCTCCTTGATACCACCACCTTAGGTAGTGAAGAAAGGGCTCTTAGCAGGGTTGTTTTCTTGGGGTTGTGAGTGGAGCTGCTCTGCCTTCTGGAGAGAAAAAGAACGGGCCAGCTAGGTGGAAAAAGAGATCAGATTTGGCTTAAATACTGTGACTGATGAAGAGGAGTCAATACCATGTCTAGGACTTTGATGACCTGTGGAGGCTTTGACGACCTGAACCTCTGTTACTTTGGGTAAAAATGGCCTTTTGAGAGAGGTAATGGGTGCAACTGGTGTTTCATGCAATCAAATAACTCTGTTCCTGGACCATTTCTGTACCATCTCTTTTGCAGAATGAGGAATTTCAGAGCCCACTGTGTGGCTGGAGCCAACTGATGCACAAGTTCATCCTGCAAGAGACAGGGATGGCTGACGCTGGTGGCATGATGTAGGTTTTAAGTATTGATCTGGAAGGGTAAATTTTGCTTCTGAAAAGTTGGTAACCACCGTGGGTCCACTTAGTGAGCACTGCTTTTTGAGGGGAGGAGGAAGGACTTTGGTGGTTGGAGTGGGCTGGTGAAAAGCTATGTCTTTCTGCCACTTCTCTGAATGTGGCATGTACATAGTAGTGCTCTGCAGAATGGAGAGGACTAGGCCTTGCACATCTGAATTTGATTTGACCACTGCTATTGAAAAATGTTTAATAATGCTGTCGCAGCTTAGTCTTTTGTAACACCATTCAGAACCAGCTTTCAGACATTTTCTAGAAGACTTTTTCTGGTTCAGGCAGATTTGCAGGACCATAAGACATTCTTGTTCCCTAAAGGTTTTCCGCCACCTGCTTAAGTATAGTCCTCTGATGTTATACAGTTGCTATGGAAATAAATGACATCACAGTCTGGGGAACATGGCTTCATATGAGAAATCAATAAACTAGAGAAAATAAATTGTCAGATGGCTATGCTTCCTCACTGTCTTACTAACATGGAAAAAAGACAGTGGATAGCTGATGAGAAAGTGACAAATAATTTTTAATTTTTTTTTTTCATGGGAAATATGTGGTTTTTAAGCCAAATGTCTCTCAGTGCTTCTAGACTTTAGAAGAGCTGTCAATAATCCCCTTAGAGATGTACAGGGGATTCAAGTCAGGGAGTTGGTAATTTCCCAGTAGTTGCATCATATATTGTGTTCCAGTTATTTCCATTTCATTTTCTGGTTTTGGTACCAGTTGGACAGTAGAATACCTTAAAAGGAGCTGGCAGAGATGTAGTCAAGTCACTCTGTGAGATAATTGGAACTGCTGCAAATACACCATTGCCTTCCTCTGTCAGCCTGCCTCCTGTTCCCTTCCTCGTTATCCTCTCCTCATTAGGGGCCTCCATGGCTGCCTCTGCCACCAGGCCACAAGCAGCATGGGCAGGACATTCACAGAGGCCTTCCGCAGAAAGCCAGGTGTCACCATTGTGCCCCCCCCCCCCCCCTTTATTTGAGGAATTCGGTACGGCCCCTGCTGAACCCAGGCTGCAGGAGGTGTGTGACACTTGGCAACCCTGCTAGAGCCCAGCCCAGTTATTGTGGTGATTTTACAGAGAAGGTATCTCTTCCTAGGAATGAAAGGGCCTTCCCTGTGCCTGGGGTAAGTATGGGTGGAATGCTGGAAATGTATGAGAGAGGGTAAAATTCTGTGCTGCGGTGTCATCCAGATAGTGTCAGTACAATAGTCCTCAGGAAAAGCACAATGGAATGAAGGTTGGAAGGTAAAGCATGTACCTTAAATAGCTGTTTCTGACACACTTCATAACTTAAGGACAGTAAATTGCAAGTGCTTTAACTACCATAAAAAAGCCTCTAGAGTAAATGTTAAATTCTGTATTTAAAGTAAAACTCAGAACTGTTCAAAAGCCTAGATAAATTAAAATCTATTTTGTGTCATGTGTATGAAAACAGCTATTATAATAAGAAGTAAAGCAACTAATATTTTGCAGATGATAAAATTTTTTGTCATAAACCAGCGCTGGTCTCTACTAGCCAACATGTGGTGCACAGTCTTAAAAGGACTAGCAGGAAATTCACTCCTTCACAGGAAGGTTGAGCAGGGAAACAGTGCTGCTTAGTGCTGCCTCTTCCCGAGGAATTAGCCAGCTCTAGTGAGTGGAGCACATTTGAATCCTTGGAAAATTTCTGACTGAATCAGCCACGCAAGGACAGTGCTTTAAGAGGTGGAGTATTTGCACCTTCTATGTACCCATCTGTGCAGCAATGGGCTCTTTTCCAATATTTTGCTTAAACAAAAAAAGCAGACATAGACTAAAATATACATAGAGTTCTGACAAGGTGTGACATTACAGCTGAGTTGTAGATGTGGGACTGCTGTGGTTCGTGGTTGAATGGAGGAGTTCAGCACTGCCCACCGTATGGTTAATCTCTTTGTAAACATTGGTTTTATCACTTACCAGTTGTATAAATGTAAAGGAAGCAGTAAGAACGTTATCCAGGTGTGTCCATTGTGGCAGTGTCATCTGGCAGTAGAAAGGAGATGGGGGGTGTGTGTGTAGTTTTGTACTAAAGCATTTGAAAAGCTGCCAGGTGTGAGACACAATGGCATGAGTGTTTGGTGTAAAACCTGGTTTTTGGAATACCCCTTAAGGGACTGCAGATTTGTCAGCTGGTGTGACTGGGCTTACCTTCCAGTTTCTCTTTTGTGGGTAACTTCCCACCCCATGTCCCAGCACAGCACAGCGATGGCCCCACACAAGATGGCTGAGTTTGTAGTATTCTCCTATTTTAAGCTTTGGGAAGAAAAACAATATTGGGAGAAGTTTGTCTATGCAAAACAGGTACTGAAATGTGATAAAAACACTTTGGTAAGAAAAAGGTCTTAATGCTTTATCATCTGCTGTTCTCTCCTGACTCTCTTTAGAGTTGCATACAATAGCAGGAATTTGTTTTCTGTAGCGTCTTTCTGTTTAAACTGCTAGTACTTTAAAATTTCACTGTGAAAGATCACCAAAGTATTGAGAGCAGCCTGCAGGGAGGTGGCATGTAGTTATTGGCAGAGGTCAAGTCCTGTCTGCTTCGCACAAATAGTTCTATTGAAGTCAATAAAACTATTTGTGTGACCAAGGCAGGCAAGATGTGTCTCACTTGGGAGATAGCTTTTAATAGCAGATGTTCACTTAAGAAGTAATGATCCTGTTGTCTACAAACGTCCTTAGTAATAAAAAAGAAGAGAACAGAAACAGAGGAAAGGTCTTGAGGAGCAGAATAGCTCCCAAAGTGTATGTTTTTCATGAAATATCAATTATTTATGAGGTTTTTTTCTGTAGCATGCAGCTAGTCCAGATGAGGAGCACTAATGCAAATATGATTAGTGAGCTCGGAGAAACTGCTTAAATAAATCAAATGGGCACAGTTTTGCTTATTAAACAGGCTGTTTTTCAGCAAGTTTGATTGCGCTCCCCTAAGTGAGAGGAAGGAAAATACTAGATAAGGATGGAAAATGGGAAGTATCAGAAGGCACAGATTTAGCTAATGATAGCTGTAGGTGCAGGCTGCTTGCCGTCTTGAAAATGACAGATACAAATATCCCTAATTTTGTAGGCAAGAGACAAAGATTTGGAAAGTTTGTGCTGCAACTCTTCAAATTTAACTGTATACCCTTTATTGTTTTGGAGTGTGGAAGAGAGACTGAAAGTTTTCTCGAACAAGAAAGGAGCCTTGTTGCTGACATAATGCAAAGGATGGGTCTGTAATAGGATACATTATTTACTCTATTTATTCTTGTGTCTCTGTAAAACTAACAGAAAGGCGTCTGTCGCCCCTTCTAACTGCCTTTTAAATTTTTTTAGACCACAAATGACCATGAACAACATCTGTGAGCATATATAGCAGTAGCTAGTGCAACTGTACCCAGGGGAGCAGTCACAATCAACTCAAAATAGTTGAGCCCAGCTCCCGTGGAACTGGGCAAGGTCCCCTGTCCCCTGCGGGAGGTCAGTCGCCAGCCCCACACCAGGTCAGCTCTGCTTGGTGGCACCCTGGCCAAGCACCGGGCAAGCCAGCACAAATAGACCTGGCAAACGTGCAGAGATTACAGTGATCCAGTGAGGTGGCTTAATGTCCTTTATCAAGTCACCTGTTAAACCATGCAAATTCCTCTGTAGAATGTATGTGTGTACACATACACACACTTTTAGAGATTAAAGCTATCTTGTGCAGGGAAGTGCTTTCTGGTGTGATGGCCAGAGGAAACCGTGTTAATTAAATGTCACATTCTGTCAAAATTTGGTGCCAGGTCATTGTGTTAAAATACTGGTGCTGAGTAAAACAGAAAACATAAGTCTTGCAATTATTTCTAGAAATAAACTTCCTTATAATTTGTTAATATTCTGGTAGTTTCTGGAAGCCCCAGTCAGGATGCAAACTGCATTATGCTAAGTATGTTTATGAAGTACTTCAAAGCAGTCCCTTATTTAGGGACCATTGGGTTAATCTCTCTTCCATATCCATATGTGAGAAGCCACAATTGCCTGTTCATATATGCACAGGACTGTATATACACTCACAGATTTATGTGTCTACATAAGAAGATAACGTGCCAGAACACAGAAGGAGCTGTATCTTTGAGGTAGTATTTATAAAAATTATATATTGAAACTATTTTGTCTGCTGTATATTTAAATAAGCACAAGATAGAGATGGGGATTTGTTACAGGTTACTCTATCTCAGGAGAGAACAGGCTAAATGGCACTTACCAGAAAGCTAATTAATATGTGAGGGGGAGATGCTTGGTATAATTATAAACAATGCTACAGAAGCAGCAGAGATGCTGAGGGGTTGTTTCTCTCAGACATCAGAGCCGAAGGGCAGGCTGGCTCCATTTGTGTAGTGGGGTGTGTGGAAAGGAAAGGTGGTCCTGCAGAGGCAGAGGCATGGCAGCAGAGGTGGCGAGACAGTGTCTGCTCAGGTCTTTTGAAATCCTCCACTGCTGAGAAGTAGCTCCCAGGAGAGCTCAGGAAGCTGGCTGCAGCACTCTCTGACACCATGTTTCTTAACAAGTCTTGGGAAACTGAGGGAATTCCAGAGGTCTGCGGGACTCAGGCCCTTCTGGTGTTTAAAAGGCCCAAATGCATAACCCTAATTAGTAGGTTAGGTTGATTTGATGTTATCTACAGGTTGATGGAACAGTTTTTTGGGACTCTGTATTAATTTAATACTCCAAAGTATTAAAGACAAAAATATAATTCCTACTTAGTATGGTTTAACCACTGGTAGATTTTTCAACTTGTTTTTTGTTTTGATGAGGTTTTTCATGATAAAAAATCCCAGTGATTATATAATATGCTTGGATTTCTCTAAATCATTTGAACTAGTAATACGTATCTTTCTGATTAAAAGCAAAATCCAGAAAACTCATGTTATATTGAATTAACCTTCTACGAGGGTTTAAAGCCTGAGATTTTGAAACTAATTTGTTAATATGTCCATATCAACAACGAGACCCATTCCTGTCTTCTCATACCTACAGTTAATAGTGCAGGGTTTTGTTGGTAGAGTTTGCATAAGGAAGTGCAAGCAATGAGGATGTCAGCTTACAGAACAATGTAAATCACTTTTGTTTTTATTCAGCCAAAAGTAAGGTAATATAACAAGGAACTAAGAGCTCCATTTACATAAATAAGGTAAGAAATTCTTTAATTGTAATGCATTAATATTCACCAGGGAGGTTTTAGGTCTAACTCCAGCTATTATAAAAAAATCTGCTCCAACCAATCCAGCAAGTGAAGCCAGAAGTGCAAACTGAAATGCAGGGAGAGAGGTGCTGCGGTAGAAAAGGAATCACATCTGTACCATATGGAAATGCAATAATATAGAGAACTGTGCAAGTGAATCCTAATGTGCGAGTGGTTCAGTTTTACTCCCTCCTCAGAGCAGCAACTGAATTAGGAAGACCAGAGCAGCGCAGGCAGCAGGGTCTCACAGTGTGCACAAGCTAATGGTTGCCAGTAGTGGTTGACGAGGTTGAAGATTGCTTCACCTCTGCACCGTGGCTCCAAAGGTGTGTGTTTGCTGAATAGAATAGCTGTGAGGGAGTGCAAAAGACTCAGCTTTCATGGGTTGAAACGATTCTCTGTGCACAAACTCTGGGGAAGGGGGTTAGAAAACAGTTTATCATTTAAATGGCATTTTTGAGCCCCTGCTAGTAGTACTCACCTTTTTGGAAGGGCAGCAACCTTTTATGCCTGCTTTAATTAAACAATTCCCTTCTTCCCCCATTTCCTCCTTCTCCCTTATGTGAGGGAATTTCTCCTTGCTGCCCTGGAGCAAAATGGTGACAATTTTCTTGAATTTTTTTTTTCCCCTTCTAAATCTGCTGTCCTCACTGGCTGGGGACATTTGTGAAGAGTGTATGCCAGCATCTGCTGCAGAACAGCTACGTGTGCCGGTTAGCAGGGCAGTGGGGAGATGTTGGGCAGGCTCTTCCCATCCCACCCACCTCATTTGTCAGCTGTACGACACCACAGACAGCAATGGGGTTTCAGTACTGGGAAGCCAGTTTAACAGAGCACGGAGCCCAGCATGCTGGTGTGCTTCCATGGATGCAGCTGAAGCTCAGTGGGAGCCTGGCTGGCAATATTCTTAGACTCACTGTGGACATCAAAATTAAAGAGAGAGAGAAGAGAAGAGTCTATCAGCATTGAGCACCAAAGTACTAAGACGTGCAGATGCTCTGACTCTGCTCACTCTTTGCAGGAATGAAGGCTCAGTCAATACGCTTCTAAGAAATCATTAAAGAGAACAAGACAGACTGTCATGGATGTCATTTTATTAATTGAGCTGCAACTTTAAATTGGAAAAGAATGTGGCCCTCAGGTGCTGGTGGCATTTGCTAAATGTTTCTTTGAGGAATGTGAAGTGAATTTTGAGCTCTCACTGTGCTTTAAAATCTTCCTAAGCAGTGACTCATTCTGTGACTATAGCTGGCCATCTCACCTCAGCCAAGCTGAACTAGTCTGGAAGGCCACCGTGTTGGGTACAGGAAACAGTTCCAGGTATGAGATGATAACTACAGGCTTCCAAGATGAAGGTTCTTCATCCCAGAAAAAAGACTACAGAGGGGAGAAGCAGAGCTCTACAAACCCATGAGCATCAGGAATAAAACTGCTTATTTTTGCTTGTAATAAAGCTATGGTACTTCAGATAAAGTGGTGGCAGGTTCAGAACCAAAGAATATACATTTTTTTCATACAAGAAGTAATTAAGCTTAAATAAAAAAAAAAAGATAGAAATTTCAAAAGCAGAGCTTTTCAAATCAAAAGAAAAATCATTATATAAAAATTGATTGGGAGCTATTAAACACAAAAAATGCAATTACTGGCCTAGGAAGTCTCTCACTTATAGATATCTAAAAGTTGTTCAGAGAGCCTGTGCCAGGAGAGTGCCACCACCTAATGCTCTCCTGTAAGTCTCCCATGCTAGCAGCTGTTGAAGAAAGAATAGTTTAACATTCTTTAATGTTAAAGAACACAAATTCTTTAACATTTGTGTTGTGATCATGCAGAGATTACTGAGCACATGAGAAGCTTGGGTAGGACTTTGTTTTCTTTGATACTCACTTTTCACTCCTGGGTATGCACTGTCATTATAGCAGAATGTACTCTATTTGCTTGTGTGGGCCAGATATGGAAAATGAAATTTATCCTGAGGCGTAAGCATCCTGCTCAGGAGAAAGGAAGCATCCTTCTCTTTTTTGAGGCCTCCCATTGACTTCAGTGAAATGATCATCATGACTAATAATTTAAAAGCAAGCTAGGCAATGCACAAACATTGGAGGTTGAAGGGGATGCATCTGAACAAAACAACGTTCAGGTTTTTGCTTTACCAGCTGTATTAGCACAAATATTTTGGTCACTTCAGGTGGCCTGAAGAGAGACCTTAATTCTAGGAGGTGATCATTTAGATCATTAAAGGGAGAAAGCAAAATGTTTGGCACCAGAGAAACTTGGTATGATGGTTCTTATTTTAATCCCATCTCTCTTTTCTGGCTGTATACTTTAATGGAGAGGAATATTTTCTCTCCTGTTGTGTAGTTGTATTAGTTTTTCAACAAAAGCACAAGGGGCCCAACAACGCAGAGATAAAATCATACTGAGCTGTGCTTCCTGGAATGTGGCACATCAAACAGGGCTTTGTTGAGTGGTTAAAGAGCCTATTTCGTTCGGGTGCTATTTTGACAGAAGGCATTGTTTTCAAAGACCCTGGGAATTATGTCCATAAAATGCATTCAGCGGTTACATTTATGAGGCTGGATTCAGCACTGGCACTGGTGTTGTCTGGGGACCTTTAAAGGCCAGACATGAAAGCAGCCATAATCCTCACGTTGAATCCCATCTGTTATACCAGGGTGTCTATCTCAGCACAGCACGTCCACTGCTGTGCAGGGAGGGCTGGGGGTGGCCAGGGGTCCAAGAAGCCCCCTTTGCTTCGTGCTGCTGGAGGGTTGTGCTCTGTTTGGTGGGTTGACTGAGATCTTAGGAGTGGTGGGCTGTGCTGGACAGCCATCCAGAAGAGAGGCTGCATGATGGGGAAGGGTAGAGGCTGTGTCACCCTGAACAGGGCAAGCTGAGGTGCAAGGCACTAGCCAAGATTGCATGCCCTTATTTTGGCTGATGCTGCAGGTGCAGTGCCCAGGATCTGTGACTAAAGACAGCAGGTCTTTCCAAATGCCACCAGGCTGGCGGGGCTCAGCACCAGAGCCTCCAGGGCTACTCTTGAGCTGGTTATCTATCTGTTGGGCGGATGATGATAGACCTGACCAGCAGGGCCAGCTCCTGGGCAGGAGAGAGAAAGAAAGAGATCAGTCTTACATGTAATTCAGAGTAGGGTCTCCCTTCAAAGTTGGTATATTCCATAGAAATCTGCTCTGTTGTCCTCACTGCCTTCTTCCCTAGAGGCTGTGGTGGGGTGTGGTTGAGGATACCAATTTAATCACAGAATCCAGAAGACTTTACAACAATTAGAATTATCTAAGCTATGTATAGTTGTACAGTGCAACATAAATATCATATGGTGTTACACGCGCCTTTGCAACACTATAGGTCTTTCCTCCTCCTGCACTTCATCTGCCTCTGCTGAAATGAGGGCCACAGCTCAGAGTGCTATGCAGAATTCCTTAATACTAATTCCTAAAAAATGGCAATAACAATGTCTGACAGCTTTAGGAAGTGACTGCCATATAATCTGCTGATAAATATTGGCAATGGGTTTTGTGAGTATTTTAAGTAGGAAGAGAAGTTACATACGGGTGAACAATTTATGAAACTCCTGAAGAAGTTCTGTTGGTTCTGTGAGGTGAAGTGTCCCCTGGTACTCCTTCATGGACTTCAGAGCTGTTGCTGACTCTTACATACAAGTTTGAAACAATATCAATATATCAATAATTACATACACTTTAACACACACTAAACTGCCAAAGGTGGGTTTTCACCTGGGTCAGTTCCCTGATTTGCAGCGTTGCTCTAGGATTGCACTGCTGACACGGGAGTGTGGCAATGTTTGCTTTGGGGCTGGGGAGGCACGAGTGTGAGAATGCCCCATGCGGGAGGAGTTTGGGCTTGGATCCAGTTTAATTGATTTGTACCCTCTGCCTTTACGGTGTGACCGCTCCTGTAGGGCACCACCAGCTGTTCAGAGCTTGGGGAGAAGAAAACCTTTCTCCCCTCCAATATTTCAAGCCTCTGAAGTCTAAGGAAGCTCTGAACTAAAGAGCATCACAAGCCTCAAAGGTTAACTGTCACTCTCCTGGGTTAGGAGTGAACTAGAAAACTGGCACTATGTATTGATGGATTTCTTACAAGATTTTGACTTTGTGAGTCAGTTATGCCAGATGAAGATGTAGAAATCCTTGCTGTATTGAATTTGCTATATTGCAGCTGTTGGTTGTTGCATATCGTATGATTATTTTCTTTTTAATTTTGACATTTTTTGACTATCAACACTGTCCAAAAAAAGGAAAAAGTTTAGCTAGAATGGAGCTACGCTTTCAAAGAAAAATAAAGAAGTTGTCTCGTTCTTGGCATGCCTTTCTTCATTACCTGAACTGATACAAGCTACAGTATTTGTTTGCAGTTGTACACTGTATCCCCAGCCAACACTGCTTTAATGGAGCTCCTACCCAGAGGTATTTCCCTATTTCCCTAGTGTATACAAAATAGAGGTTCTCCTTATCTCTGTTTGTGCAGTCTGCCCACAGGATTTGACTAAAACTTGTGTCTTCCCTTCGTCCCTGCTTACATGTTTACATTTCCATTTCCTTTTCTTCCTCGAAAAGATTTTTTTTTTTTTTTTGTAGGCAGATGATCTAGTTAAAACTTCAGGGTTTCCAATCTATACAGCCAATTCCCTTACCAGTGTTGAGAACTGCAGCTTTCTCTCTTGGCAGGATAAGTCTTCTTTGGGCTCTGAAATCTGGAGATGCTGTGTGTCAGGGTGTAGTTTTCTTAGCAGGTATATGCCATGATAGGCAGCAGCCTGGAGACTGATTGTCCTCTTACCACCAGTGAGGATTTGCTGCAGCAAAAGAAGGATGAGAGCATTCTGGAGCACAAGGTAGGCCTGTTGTATGGTACAGCAAGCCAGGTCCTGTGCTCAGGAACGTGCAGTTGAGAAGAAAATGAGTAGATGGGGATTTGAAGATGGAGCACTGGATGCACATGGTGTTTGGCACAGTGTGTCCCGTGCTCTCCGGCGTGACCTGCAGTTCTGGCAGGCTGTTTTGAGATATAACAGGAAGGGATCTGTTGGAGAGAGGGTGAGTGGTACTTCGTGAAAATCGGGCCCCTCCAGGGTGTGGCAGAGAAGGTATCTTAAAAAGCTCAAACTTGTCCATCACTTTTGAAGTTAAGGAACCTAATAATTATATTAATTAGGCCCTACTTCTTAAAATGTGTAAGCATGTGCATAAATACATTGTTATGAGAAGCCTTAAAGCTAAAACTTGGCACAATGTTTTGTGGTGCTAATTTGTGAATGGTAGCATAGAGGGTTTTTGCCCTGTCACCAGGGCACATATTAATTCTGGTTTTACAATATAGTCTCCTTCCTTTTCTGCCTCTTACCTTACTTTCTTCAGATGGTGGGGGAAAAATATTTCCTTCTCCCAACTGATGCTGTACTCTGATGGATTTGAGACCAAGCACGAGATATCCATCTTTTGGGCATGAATTAGGTCTTGGAGCTGCCTGGAGCTTGCAGAGTATGCTGGAAATGCTAAGCACTGTTATGGCACTTGGCCTGTTGTGATGCAAAAATGGGCAGAAATACTGAAGTTCTAACTGCATCTAACTGCAGTAGCACCACCACACAAATGACTTCTCTTACATATAAAAGCTGAAAAACCAACCTCAAAATACCTTGAAACATTGTGGTCTCTTCACTGCCAGTGGCCCAGCACAGTGCTCCTGTTACCTGTCTATCTGTTTTGAGCTGTGAAGTAAAAGGCCATATAGTAAGATAGAATCTTTTAAAATATAACAAGTAGGTATTAGGGAAAATAAGTGGTGAAGTCTGTAGAATCCCAAGTGAAAACAGTGGCAGAGTATGTTTACCACTGAAGCTGTACTGGGCCAAACAGATTAAAAGTTGGGTTAATAACTTACTTTCTGGAGGACCTTACTTGCAGAATTCTTGCTTGTCCGGGGTTTTTGTTTCAGTGCCCTACTTGGATTTAGTGTCGCTTCACTTCAAGTGCGTAATTTTAGATTTTCTCAGCTGTTCATTATGTCCTTTTGTCTAGTAGAAATAAAAAGAATCATTTGTATCTATTTTAGCAATGCTTTCTCTATCTTAGCTAATGAGATTTCCAGGTAGATAGGTGTTGAATTAGTTGTGAATTAGTTTACATACCACAGATCTGGGCTGGATACCTGAGAAGATAATGCGAGGAAAAGGAAAAAAACAATGTACTGAAAGATAGATTAAACAGTTCAGTGTATTTTGCAACACATGCATAAAATGATCTGGAAAAATGTTGTCACTGCACCGTAAAGCATTCTATGGAAAAGGAGGGCCTGTATAACTAGAATTCACCACCTCTGCAGTTACACATCGTGGTGCCTTATGTCATTTATAATATAGTTCCCCTTTTTTCATCAGGAATCTTACTTTTTCCTACCTTATAGTTTTATATTGATTCCTGTTACTTTAATACTTTACTGTCTTCCATGATACTAATGACATACAAGCAGTGATCTGATGACTTTGGATAAACAAATTTATTTCTCTCTGGCTGAGTTGATTTATCTAAAGAGAAGCTAATCATGTTTCTCAGTGATGTCATGTAATTTACTTGAAAGATCTCTCTTGGAGGGATCGCCCTGAATTTACTGTCACTTGTGAATGGAATATGGACATCTGGAGCAACGTGAGACACCAGCCTGTGCACAGGACCTCCCAGGTTGTTGGAGGGAAGTGAGAGGTGGACTCTGGTCTGGTTTACTTTGCTGTAGGAACTTAAATTGCATAAGGAGATGGCAATGTCTTGTGCCTTCATTCAAGAAACTTTTAAAATTAAAAGTAGACTCTATTAGCATAGGGATGCCGGGAGAAAACAAAGTTATTTTTAAAGCTTCCTTTCATTCAGAGACTATTTTTGAAATGCTAATGTTGGTATATTTACCTTGTGCTGCTGTAACATAAGCAATATTTGCAAATGTTTAAATGCTACCCTATTTTGATACTTGGCAACTTCAGCTCAGATTGTGCTGATATGTTTTTACAGCTTGTTACTACATGCATTGAAGCTCCATCCTGGATAAATACTTAGTGTTGAGAATACACAGTATATGAAGTGTCTCTTTAGACCCCAATAGAATGGTTCAGTTGTCACAGATGAAAGATGCCCATGGTCTGCAGTGGGAGTTTCAGCAGAGGACCATTGGACTGTGCCCCTTTCGTGTTTATTCTGAGAGCAATTAAAAGGCCTTATGTTGAATTTTAGCCTGGAAGGAAACTTAGAAAGACACAGTGGTTATTTTAAGAGTCTTTTGTGCTTTGCTGATTCTGAACTAAGGACAGAAACTGTTCTGAACCAGAACAACCCAAGTTCCCATGTAATTGTTTGCAGTGGGCTGTTATGCCACAGTGGTGACTTCTGCACCAGGGGATGAGGAGGAGTCCTCAAGAGAGAAGTTTGTTGCCTGTTTAAGTGTCTTAATTAGAGAATCTCCAATCTCCAGTTTTGTAGTCCTCAGCACAAGAAGGACATGGACCTGTTGGAGCAGGTCCAGAAGAAGGCCACAAGATGATCAGAGTACTGGAGCACCTTTCCTATGAGGACAGGCTGAGAGAATTGAGGTTGTTCAGCCTGGAGAAGAGAAGGCTTCAGGGAGACCTTTTAGTGGCCTCCCAGTGGCCTCCCAGTATCTGAAGGAGGCAAGTATCTACAAGAAAGCTGGAAAGGGACTTTTTACAAAGGCATATAGTGATAGGACAAGGGCTAATGGCTTCAAACTGGAAGAAGGTAGATTTAGATTAAATGTCAGGAAGAAATTTTTCATTATGAGGGTGATGAGACACTGGAACAGGTTGCCCAGAGAAGCTGTGGAAGCCTCATCCCTTGAAGTGTTCAAGGCCAGACTGCATGGGGTTTTGAGCAACCTGGTCTGTAACCTGGTTCCAACCCCCCTGCAGATGATCTTCAAGGTTCCTTCCAAACTAAACCACTCTATGATTCTGTGAATCTTTCCCTGGAAAAACCAGGAAGTTTTCAGTCTATATGGAGCTGAGCCAACAGATTTGCTTACCCTTCTCTCTGGAAGTTAGAGGCTATTTCTGGGAAAGCACTAATTTTTAGGAGAGCAAGCAGCCTGAATAACGAGATGCTGAGTGCACAGGTACTTTACTCAGTCAGGGCTTAAATAGCTCTGATTTGGAAACCAAGGTACATTGACTCTCTTACTTACAGCCGCTCTAGTCTGCTGATTTTGAATTTTGGCAGCTGAGGCTTCTATTTGAATGGCAAGAAAACTGCAAGTTCTGGGAAGACGATAAGCAGAAGTGTAGCTAAAAATGATGATAATTTGATGATAATAGTAAGTCAATCTCTAGCTCAATTCCATTTTGTAGATCAGAGTTACCCTAAGGAAGAACCTGGTCTAATCTATCTAATATCAATAGGAAGCTTTTCCTGTCAGGGACCATTTTTGCCATGTGTGTCTGTCGTGAATGGTGTAGTACAGGCACTTTCAGCGAACAGAGATATTCCTGGGCTCAGGTTTCACCTTTACCTGGCAACTCAGGTATCTACCATCTTTGGCTATTTGGCTCTGCCACTTAATTCAGTAACAGTAATACAGAAAAATTTGTGTGTGGAGCATGGATGGCATGGTGATGGGGAACCCAAGTGGCTTTTGAAGAACCATCTGTACATGGCTCAGCTGATAAAGAAGTGCTGCAGTTAAAGGAGCTTTTCTTGTATAAACCAGTTGGATTGTCTTCATACCCTTTAAGGAGCAGCTGCTGAATGCACCCTATATTTGCCCCAGGAATCTGGGTTGTGAGCCGTTTGTATCCTGTCTATGGGTCTTTCCAGCTTCCCTTTCACTGTGGTGGCAGATTAAATGAAATTTCTTCCTGTGCATTGCTTTTGCACATAAGCAATTGCTGAGCATTTTGCAGACATGAAAAAGCCAAGCATGTGAGGGGAATGGTCCAAGCATTCGTGAGTTGAGGTTGACAAATTCAGGAGACTTTGTATGTTAAGCTGCAGTCACTTCTGTGGAAACCTGGGAGAGCCAGGCTGTGTAACTGTGGGCCAATGGACATGGGAAAGGCAGAGGAGTAGCAAGTAGGGTGGATAGAGGAACAAAGACAGTTAAGTGCTTGCTGGTGAGTATTTCCTAATGTTTGTAAGATCTAAGGAAATGGGTGGTACAAAAGATGTGATGAGGAGACAAGGGAAAATATGAAAACCTCTCAAGCCTTTGTTGAGATGATAGGACTCTGTGGAAAACCAAAGGTTTCTTATCTACTTACCTAGTCAAAATATATAATTGCTCAAAATTCACACCGCCACTGGAGGGTGACTCATAAGATAATTGCAGTTGATCCACAGGATAGCTAACATTTTAATATAAGCAAAGGATCCTGCTATCCTTTAAAAATACTGCTTTCCAATACACTGAAATGTACAACTTGTATAGTCTGGCTGGCTTCCCAGCTGTAAGAAGGAATACATGCTTCTTGTATAAGCACATGGGAACCATTGAAAAGCAGCAGTCCTTTGGCATTGTGTGTCCCCAGGTGGGTTCCCTGCTGTGAATGGAGACCGGGCTGTTCTCCCAAGGAGCAAGAGGCAGGGGGCAGCCAAAAAAAGGAGCAAAAATTTCTCTCATGTCTGCTTGTTCTGAAAAGCTTTGCCCGTCCCTATGTGAAAATAAAAATAACTGATCACAGTAGTCTGCTACAGATAGACAGTGACAGTGTCCAAGTTATTGTGGGTGGTTATTTGGTAGGCTGGAAGAAAAATTAGCAATGTTCTTAATGTACATAATGTAAATATGGAGGAACATTTGTGGATGATCAGGAGAGTGCAGGACTGCTAGGGATGACAGTTTGAAAAATGTGGCTTTGTATGGGGGGTTTAGTGAGGTTCTGGAGACAAGCTCTGTTTATAATAAACTGCAAAGTGAAAAGCTCAAGGATGAATGTGAAGCATTTAGCATCAGGATGCTTTGTCAGTGATTAATGGAACTTGGCTACTTTTGCTGCTTGGCAGTTTTACCTCTGTGCAGTGCCTGTTACTGTGTGGACTGTCTATAATTTCACTGTCTGTAGCCATTTGGACCCACAGCACAAACCAGGACAGAGCAAACAATTCTGGTGTCCAGCTGATCAGTCAACATTTTAATTGAGGACACATTCACTGTGACAAAGCAGCAGACATTTTCAGGGTTTTTTATGACTGAAAAAGGCATATTTTTGGGGATACATCATCTTTTTGGACTGTTATTAATCACTGTCATTATCTTGGATGAAATGAGTTTTGGAGTTCAACTTCATCTGCCTGAAAGACACCATCTATTTCTTGTTATCCTGAACCTTCCTTCATTTTTAGCCTGGTGTCAGTCCTGGTGTAAATGAGGAGAACTGCAATGGCTTCATTCAGGTTGGGCGAACCTCCAGGGAAGTGTTTTGAAGAAGCTTGCAGCAGGACACGTGAGCCACTGGGGTGCTTGTCATAGCTGTGGCTGGGGAGGAGGCACCTGGGCGCAGGCAGAAATTGCCAAGAAAACTTGTGAGAGCCTGAAAGCTCGGCTGGGCTGCCAGGAGGGTGCAGGCTCACCGTGCCCTTGCTTCTGTAAGGGGAGGAGTGGTGCTGGTTACGAAGGCTTGGAATGGAGTAGTACCAGGGAGCCTGACAGGAGCAGCCATGGGCAAGAGCTGTGGTGACATCATCTGCCAGAAATTTATTTTCCTGGGGAACAGGGATCCCCCAGTAATGATGACAGGGTGATCCCATGCTTCCACATCTCCACCCAGTCACCGGGGCTTTCCTGAGTTTCACATGTAGACTTTGTCAGTCATGTCTGTTACGTACAGATGAAGCCTGGTTTTGCCAGCGTTTCTTGACAAACTTTTCCAGGACAAAAGAATTGCTCTTTTCTCAGGATAACTGGCCTTTGTTACTAGGAGCTGTGGCAGAATGCGAAGGACCAGTTGGATTTTTGTACTCCTGGCTGAAACAAAAGCAGCATTTTTGCAGGCGTGCATCTGTGGAAACAGCTGTATTTGTGCGAGGAGAGAACATGCTTCCTTCCTGCCTGCTCCCCCCAGCAAAGCTTTTTGCAGCTTTGCCAGCCTTTTGCAGAAGAGGAGAGGCAGCCACTGACAGGCTGCCAGCTGGGCTTCCCCGTGCCATCTCCGGAGGTTGTGGTGTGCTCCAGCCACTCCAGGGGAGCAGGAGGGTGGGCTGGGAACCAAATCAGTCACTGCTGGTTGTTCCTGGTATGTGCTGGAGTAAGTCCTTCTGCAAGTTTGGGGCTGCATGGTTTCTGTGGCTTTCAAAACACTGCTGTTCCTTCAGACCACAGAAAATGCACGTAACGAAGAAAACCAGAGGAGAAAACATAATTAGCATGCTGCCTTGCAAGATGGTTCATCTGTCATGCTTGTGTTAAGGGAGCACCTGGAACTGGAGAGGACCAAAAGGATCAGCGTTGCATCGTCCTTGCCATACACCAGAATTTTGTTGGGATGCTGGAGGTGGGCAGCTGGTGCCTTGGGCATTGCAGTCCTTTAGGGGAAGTCTGTGTCTTTCACGCTCACTCTGTGTCTGTCTTATTTGCCTGGCAGCTACATTTTGCATTCTCCTTATTCGACATGTATAATGACAGGGTTTAAACAGCATATCAGATAATTAGCTCTGAATGCATAATTTAACTCCACTGCTATGAATATGGGAAAGTGCCTTGCCCTTGCTTAATTTAATAGATGAAAGGCAATGTATTAAAAGCATCATAGTGAAATAAATGTCTTTGTCTTAGTTCAGGTTCATATGAATGTTCCTCAGAGCTTGCTCTGCTGTCACCAGCAGTTTGTACCTTACTGGTTATAATGGATTTTGCTATAAAAGTTCCTGTACAAAAGGAATAGAAGATCAAAGTCCTGGTTAGGGCTTGGTGGTTCCAGTTACTGCCTGTAGTGGTCTGAGTAGCAGTAATGGGAATAGATTATATCAGCATGCCTAAATTATAAAGAACTATCATGCACTATCAAATGGTTTGTCTAAGAGTGGGTGCTGGAATAGTGTCAAGTGTATGTGGTGTGTCTGTACCTGGGGCACTGGTGTGGTGGAGCCCAGATGTGAAGCTACAGGGTCTACTGAAATACTGAGGAGCAGCTTGGTGATAATTTCCTCCCATTGCCCTGGTGACTGAATAGTTTCTTGTAGCATCATTTGTTTCAGGATGAAACTATTCCTGTTTGTTGTGAGGTGGGAAAACACTCCTGTGCTTTGTTTCTAATCTGATTAAAAACATAGGGGAGAGGACATTCTCTTCTGGTTTTGGCAGTTCCAGAAATAACCGTGGCTGAAATCTGCATGACTTTCATGTTGCCTCTTTGAGGTTTCATCGGCTTGCACCGTCGAGAGCAATAAAAATGGTGCCAGGGTGTCAGCCAAACTGAATATAAGTAGCTGTGCTTTCCAGCCACGGCAGCACACACCTCCTTTCTGAAGGGAAATGCAGTTATTATACAATGCAGTGCTTCATTCGTGTGTTTTCAGCCCAGGTTTCAGTCCTCTTGACTGGGCTACCAGCTTAGAGGCAATGGAGTTTAATTTGCTTCCAATTGAGTCAAAAGCTGTCCTGGCCTCAATGAGAAGAGGATCCTGTTCTGTAGAGCTTTGCACTTCAGTGGGTTAAATACAACGTGTAGGTGCTTGCAGACCGTACAAATCCTATCGGTTTTCTTTGTGAATGAACAACATGCTGGCTCTTTGATTCAGGGCCAGAGTAGCTGAAATAGCATTTATTGTATTTACAAATGAGCTCTGCTGTCTTCATCAGCAATAACAAGTTACCATTTACTGCTCTAGGCAGCAATTTTCTCATTAGGTATTTTTTTAATGAACACAGAAAGGTTTAAATGTATTCTTATTTCCAGCATTCTTGAGGTAAACACAGCTCCTAGATTTACAGGAACCATGGCTTCTAGAGCAGGTTTTGAATGTAGGCTGCATTAATGAGTGTAGGAATTACAATGCCAGACTCATCAGTTGAACTAAAATATGATGTAGACCAAATGGAAAAGGTCTTTATTTCTAAGCTCCTTTTTTTAAAAAAAAAATAAAATAAATATTTCTGTAGCTAAGAGATGTAGTGAGGATTTGTGATTAACAGCGGGGTTATAGTACCAGAGCAGACTTGGCTGCTGCTCTGCTGCCATGCTGAAAAAACACTGTTGCTTCACTGTGTCTGTGGGAGAGATCTTCCCAGGATGTGCTTTGGGTCATAAGGAAGACCTCCTCCTATTATTTTTTTGACAAATTAAGGTCCTTTCCATATTAAGTTGAATTTAATGAAGGCTTTCCCTGTATCCCACATTTCTTTTTTAAAAAAATCTTCCTTCCTTTCCATATTCAGTCTTTCCTTATCTTCCATATTGGAGTTGGTACCAAAGGAAAAAAATTTGTGGCAGAGTAATGGAAATCCCATAAATTTAGAGATTTTCTGAGGAATAAATTGCTGTCTTCAAACCCCTTGGTGTTTTCCATGCCTCTGAGCCAGAGGGAGGTGTCAGGCTTTCCCAGGTGACAGACCCAGAAGGAACTATGGAAGGGACCTCCATAGTGTTGTCCCTTCACCTGTGCTTTATCTTTTTGTAACAGGGAGGTTCTTGTGTATCTTCCCCCCAAAGTGTGGGAAGAAATGCTAGAGAAAGTGTCCTGAAGATTAATTTCTTAGACCCATAGCTGTTAATCTGTTTTTTTTCAGAAAAATAATAAGCTACATTGTGTTGACTGGAACGTAACTCTGTGATGGTTTGTTCAGGTTAGTCCTAGCACAGTCTCCATTTGCAGCCTGATGTCCCAGTACTGTTGTCTTTGCTACACCATGCGATGGGTCTAGTGATATTTAATAATTTTTATTCTCTCAACTGAAATGCTTGTGCTCCTCCTTAATCTGTGTTTAAACGCCTCAGTGCCTCACACAACTCACTCTTAATCTGCCAGCTTCCTTCAGTTGAGTTAATCCAACTCAAATGCTTTTGAACACTGCAATTTCACTTAATTTCTGCAAGAAATGAACAGATTGCCCTTATTGCTTGCCAGCTGGGTAAACTGAAAAGATAGATCACATTGAGTCTCTGCACTCCACTGAGAGCTTCCCTTGCCTTTTGGTACAGCATCAAACTTGTCCTGTTTGTGAAAGTACTTGCAAGTTCGTTCTGTCCTACCTCTGCAGTACCTCTTCTGCTCACCTGCCTCCTCAGTGCTGCTGTCTCTCTGCAGTGTTGTCATCCACCGGAGCAAGAGCCATCCCTGTGCCTCTTCTGCCATCAGGAAGGGGATTTCTGTATCAGAGAATTTGATTGCAAACTGCATTGTCGATGCCGTGGTGCTTAACCTTAATGTGGCAAATTTGCTGCTGCACCAGGAAGAGCAGGGAGAGCAGAGGGGTGCAGTCTCCCACTCTTTACATCCCTTTGGGTGATGCCTGCCTGGCCATATGGGCTGTGAACAGTCTTTGTCCTTGTGTGCTTTTCACTGCTGAGCCTGAGTGTTTGGACAAAATGAGGTTTGAAACTTGACTGCTGAACCAGCGCCGTTCCTCTGCCCGGGCAAGGCTTGCTTTTAGTGCAGAGCCACCGACATCAGGGCATTGCAGGCTGATTGGGGAAGAGATTTAGTCCTTTCTGTGTTTAGTGACTTTGATTTTTCATGTGTATCAGATGAAACTTAAAGTTGGAAACAGGGAAGGGAGGTGGACCACTGAAGTGAGGTGGATCAGCAAAGAGGAGGACAGTGACTTTATTGCCATCTTACACCTTTCTTTTTCTGCATTCAGGATGGTGGAGGGAAGGGGAGTTTGCATGGCTTTTATTCTGCTGAAGGGTAATAGAAAACATTGCAGGTGATGGCTGCTAAATGCAGAGGTTACACCTCTGCGATAACCTTGGTACTAATATTGCTAAGCATTTTTCTGTAGCAATTTCAATGAACAGTGCATACAGAATTAGTAATGTATATTCTTTTCATATTGGTTTTAACAAAATACATCTTAAAAGGTCTTCTGGCTTTTGAAACATCAAATATAGCACCATAAGAAAGTGTGGCTGTCCCTTCCATTGTCACTTGCTCAACAAGGTTAGGGGATCATTTAATTAAGATTGCTCAAGCACTTGATGGTGTAATGAGCCTTCAAGGGTAATACTGTCATTAGTTATTGTCCATTTTTGTGGTCTTTTTAGTGGGGGGAGTTGATTGTTGGTGAACAGGAGCCTCATTATGCCCCTGGTAATAAAGATTCAGTGATACTTAATAAGTGAAAACAGAGGGTTTTAGAAGAGATGCAGATAACAAGATTTCACCTTTTCAAGAGATCACATCAGAAATAAAGTTAGTGGCACCACTGCTGCCTCACAGGCCCCGTTGCAGAGATACCTCTTGGAGTCCTGAATCTTCTATGGTTTCAGAGCCACACCTCAGTACTAATGGCAATTTCTGTCATAATTAGGCATGTGATTTATTAGTTGTCTTTAAACACTTTAGGACTAATCGTAGCTTTCTGTCACCCTTTCTGCATTTGCTGTGGTTGCAGAGAGTGGTGAATGAGAGCACCCGTGGCTGGAGCAGAACTGAGTTCTATAGATTCAGGTGATTTCCAGCTTATTCACCTTGTTGACATTTTTTCTTTGGGCCAGAAGAAACAATTGGGTACCTGTCAACTGCAGAATTGCTTACTGGTAGCTATTTAATGGCACGTTTTTGTTTACCAAGTGATGCTATAGAGTGCATCGCTATAAAAAGCGAACACATTTTAAATCATTCCTCTCTGTTGACATAGGCTTTTGTTTTCTTCCAGCAGCAGCCTGAGCAGAGGCTGGATGCTCAGCCTCGGTGTCTGATTAGGACTGCAAATTTCAATTATCTTCATGCCATTCAAGTAAGAACTGGCTTTGCAGGTTGCTGTTGGGAGACTGACACCCAAAGAAGCCTTCTTAACATGAGTAGATGAGGTGCTATGTTGGTTAGTAGGCAGATGCATGACTTTAATGGATTATTAAAAGTGGTTTAAAAGGCTTCCACTGAGGGAGGGAGAGGGGAAACATGAGAGTAACATCCTGAGGGTGGAGAAGCTGTCAAGGCATGATACCTTTCTGGTGGTGTGCGGAAAGGAAAGGGTATTGTCAAGATTAGCTCCCCCTTTTTTGCGTTATGGAGCACTCCTTTAACCAAAGGTATTTAAATTCCTACAGATAAAGCCTCTGTGAAGCCCTAAGAGGTGAGGGCTTGTGTGGGTAGCTGTGTGGAGGAACAGAGATATATATATTTTTTTTTAATCTGGTGAGTTTAGACCATGCAATAAGCTGGAAGAAAAGTGAGTGTGGAGCAGATGTATTAGCCTGGTATGTCCCCATGCACCAAAGCATCTGTCTGCACAGCCAGTTTATTTCAGGGGGTCTTCCTGCTGCTGGCTGTGAATACAAAGTACATTCATTTTCAGAGGATTTCTAAGTTAAGTTCAATTTTCAGGGTCCCTTGTACACTTAAGTTTTCTGAACTAGGGTGTTTCTTGGCTGTTCTCAAAGGTTTGGTTCAGGTGTCTTTCTAGAGCCTCAAACCACTTTTAAGTCTCTCTAGATTTTTGCACTATCTGTGCTCTGCTTTTAACCCGAGAGGGGGAAAACAGTTTTCACGGTTTCTGCTATGTAACAATCAGTTTTGGTATCAGAGAGGCTTGGGAGTTGCTTGTGCTGTGAGGGATGACTCCCAGTATTTCAAAACAATGATAGGGAAAATTTAGTAATGCTGAAAGAAGCAAAGAAATATTGGCAGTCTCTTTCCTCCAGCAAAAGTTAGAAATCAGTCCACTGGCATTTCAGAAATGTCAGCTTCATGTTACAACTAGAATACTTCTTTTCTCTTTTGCATATGTTGAAAATCAGATACTTGAACTAAAATGCAATTTGGAAGAAGTTTTTTACTCGAGCATCAATCACCATGCTACCTCAGATAAAGATTATAAATTAGAAGAAATGTTTTATGCCAGAGTGCAATAATTTCATGCTCCTGGATGGATTGGCCATGGGGTAGACAAATTTTGAATTGTTCTGTAGTCTTAGGTATGTGAACAGCATCTGAAATCAGATCTAATCTTAGTGGAAACAGTTTTTTAAAACAAATTCTGAAGTGTTGTGCAACTTCAGTAAACCTCTTAAAAAGAGGTTTTAGAACATGAAAATGTGAAAATTGGCTCTGTGAATAAATGAACTGATTTCTTAGGCTCTTAGTTTTTGCAGCTCCAGCTGTAGACTCTGGTTTTAACATGAACATACATACAACATGGGCTAAGATGCATGGCTTTGGCTTTCCAAATGTGAAAATGTCTTTTTCCACATTTGTGTAAAAACAAAGAAAACCAAACCTCAACTAATACTAATTTTTGTGTGGTGTTTCTTTCTCCTCAAAGCTGCAATATTTTATGTAATGAGCTATCTAGTTCACCTACATGTAAACAGTTAGGCAAGTATTTGTGGTCAACACTGTGATGTTCCTTGTTAACTGAAACATGGGGTTTGTTCCTATTTCTAAATGGATGAGGTCAAGAGATTAATTTCCTGTCAGAAGGTCACATGAATAAGCATGGGAGAACAGGCTTTTTCTAGTCTTCCTTCTTTCCTGTGTGTGGGTTAATCTGTCTTAGAAAAAGCCTAATAACAGACCATTTTCCTCCTTATTTGCTCAAGATACAAATTGCAGCTGTCCAGGACGTCCCATCCATCCCAGCCCTGGTGGGGAGCCTGGTGCTGCTGGCAGTGTGTCTAAGAGCCTGGCTGGCTGGGTACTGGTGACTCTGAAGACACCAGTTACACATGCCAAGAGTTGCATTCACCTCCAGTTTATTTTGTGCACTGCCACATCTGCATTTGCCTGTGTCTAGACCCTCTGCTGTGTCTGATGCTTACGACCATTTGCCTGTCTTCCGTAGCAAACACTTGGCTCATTTTACGTAAACTTTTCTTATGCTTCCACTAACCTCCCAGAATGTTCCTACAGATCCAAATTAGAAAAAAAAAGACCACGCAAAATGAGCAACATTTAGCTAATCAAACCTCCGAGCAAGATTTTACACCAAGCACGTTTCCCTGAAAATAATCTATTTGCAAGCAATGAAATTCTTGGAAAGAAATGCTAATGATATACTAACCAGGGGAAACTCTCTGTGTGCGTGTGCTTTGGGAATGTGAGAACAGTCTTTCTAAATCTTCCTTTCCTTGAAAATAAAAAACATTTTGATGCCTCACAACTTGTGCTCGAGCAGAATTTAAGTAGGTGAATGTGTCTCAGAGTCAGCAGTGGTGAGAAGGAATAAAAGAGCAAGAGAGATGAATCTGTGAAGTGTAGTTCTGAGCTAGTGGTGACACGAGGAATGGATGCCAACCCTTAGCATAGAGAAAAAGCTTTTCTCTCTCCCTTCTACAGACACATCCTGGAGGGCATTTGCAGTGAACAAGAGGAACCTGCAGAATTAATAGCACACAGGGAGACTCTTCAGGAACAGAGAAAACACTAGGTTGTTGTTGTTGTCTGTGCAAATAATAATGGGGGAAGAATATGCCAAAGGAAAAGGGAGGAAAAAGCCTGAACTACACTTAACTGAAGAGTTCCTAGAAAAAAAATAATAAATTACTTTCCAAATTCTGAAGTTTTGGGTTCAATAATTCTCGTCTTTGAGAAGGAAGCTAGTGGAGCAAATTCATTTTAATCACTGAACATCTGGAAAATGATCCTATGAATAGATAATTTAAGAGTAGTATGGTGACATCTTGCAGTGTAGATACTGACAAGAGTGAGGTAAAAGAATTTTAGAAGCTTACACTACTTGGAAGGAGAAAGCCCTGAATCATTTGGTATCTTTGTTGTCTACCATGTGGGTGTGGAGTAGCAGGGCGCACACATGCTAGAAGATTCAGACATCAGAGTGGCCTTTACCTTCATCCTGCCGTGGCAACATCACAAGAGGAAAGGGAGAAGCAGCCACCTGCTTGGGTGGAAGCCTCTGAGGCCAAGATGCTGTGCTTCCCAGGTGAGAGGGTGGGAGAAGGGGATTCCTTCCAGGCAGCTGGAGGAGCAATGTGAGCAAGCTGAGCTCTGGAGGGAAATGCAGTTTCTTCTCTTTCTGGCTCCCAAGATGGTTTCTTTGTCATGAGGCCTGAAGATATACATAGAAGAGGAAAATGTGATCCTAAGCAGAAATCCCTCACATCTTTATTTTCCGTGAGATATTGAGTAAAGGTCAGAGGTTCTGGGAAGAAATGTCCAGTGTTTTGACCAGTGACTGAAATACAATTTATTTGTGGGCTTTTGTTTCATTTCCTGTTTTTGAGATTGCTAAGGGATTTGCAGTTAGGAGATGCATATTCCAGCTCACTTCATGACTTTAGGCCCTTGGTGCTGGAGGTAGGTTCTGTTTATAGAACTGCAGTTGGCCTTTATCGAATAAACTAAAAGTACGGGAAATGTATTTTTGGATTGTAGAGTACGGGATGACCCATCCATAACACGCAGTCACTTGAGTAGCCTAACAATCGGAGTAATAGCTGTAGATTTATAGCTTGCAGTAGACATGTTCTTTAGAGATGGGTTTTTGAGTGAAATTGGACCTATAGAACTTGCCATTGAAAAAAAAAATAAATAAACAAACCAGAAGACTGCAGCAAACCATTACTTGTAAAGTTTATGCCTCAAACCTGAACAACCAGTGTTGAAGCTGTTGGGGGCAGATGTCAGTTTTGCGTCTTACTGTTAGCCCTTGTGCAGGTGTCTGGGACCTACAGCTCTCAGCTGTGTGATAGGACCACCCTTCTTCTCACAAGGCTGTAGTGGTCCTTTCCAAGGAAGGGTGGTCGGGTGGAGGCGGTCAGCCTGCTCCCTGGTCCCTTTGTCAAATGAGGAATTAGAGTAAGTTCCAAGACGAGGCCTCTGTGGTGCTGGCCCTGCCTTGAGTACTAAACCCTATGTTTATAGAATGTGGCAACTGTGTCTCAGTGGCATTTGCAGATGTGTCCCGTGAGTCCTTAAGATGCCTGCTATGGTTTGGGCTAACAGGGGACCACAAATGGAGAAGGAAATGTGTCCCAGAGCCTCTGTGTGAAAGAAGCAGTTTACAGCTGTGCTAACCAAAGCTGACCCTTTGTCAGGGTGTGGAGCAGCCCATGGGAAGCTGTAGGGTAACTGGTGGGGTAATGGTGGCTAGTGTCCATCAGTGAGGGCTGTGCTGGCTGTAGGAGAAATGTGCTGGGCAGTGCTCCTGCCATGAGCTCTGGTTCACAGGGTTACCCTCAGGCCTCCCTTTCCTCAGCCCCAGGTGGAGGTTGAGGGTAGCAGGCTGTCCTTTGATCTTGGCTCCTTGGCTTTCCTCTTTCAGTGAAACCCTTCTAATGAAATTTGTCACTGAAGTCCTCCTACTTTGTAGCTTTTTCTTCTGGAACAGCCTGTGTCAGAAAGTAGTTAGCAGTAAAGAAAACTTACTGGTTTGCTTGATGACGTGCTCCTGGGGCTCCTCTTACATTAATGCTCATCAGAGGGGCGAAACTGACTGATCTGAAGAACTATCAGAGAGTGGACTTTAGGTTTCTGTAACTGGTAGGAATTATCTCTTTAGCAGATTATCAAAAAATTAATGTGTACTTCATAGTGATATTGACTAAATAGGGTCCTTTTGCTGGATCTCAGAAACAAAAGGAGAGTCTACAACCTTTGGAAGAGGGGGCAGGCCTCTCATGAAGATTATAAAGAGGTAGTGAATCTATGCAGGGAGAAAATTAGGAGAGCTAAAGCGCAGCTAGAGCTCAACCTAGCCACAGCCATTAAGGATAATAAAAAGTGTTTCTATAAATTCATTAACAACAAAAGGAGAATTAGGGAAAATCTCCCTCCTTTATTGGATGCAGAGGGAAACAATAGTCACAAACGATGAGGAAAAGGCTGAGGAGCTCAACACCTTCTTTAGCAGTGGAACTAGCTGTTCCCTGGACACCCAGCCTCCTGAGCTAGGAGACAGGGAGGGGAAGGAGAATGAAGGCATCACGATTAAAGAGGAAAAGATCAGTGACCTGTTGTGCCGCTTGGATGCACACAAGTCTATGGGACCAGATGGGCTACACCCAACAGTGCTGAAAGAGTTGGCAGACGTGCTCACCAAACCACTTTCCATCATTTACATGAAGTCATGGCTAACTGGGGCGGTCCCAATGGACTGGAAGGTGGCAAATGTAACACTCATCTACAAGAAAGGCAAAAAGGAGGATCCAGGATCCTGTCCAGGATCCAGACATGTCAGTCTGACTTCGATACCAGGGAAGGTCATGGAACAGGTGATCTTGAGAGCCTTCACAAGCTACATAATGGACAACTGGGAAAATCGGGCCTAGTCAGCATGGGTTTATGAAAGGCAGGTCTTGCCTGACAAACCCAATCTCCTTCTATGACAAGGTGACCCAATTACTGGATGAGGGAAAGGCTGTGGATATTGTATACCTGGACTTTTGAAAAGCATTCGATCCTGTCCCCCAGAGAATTCTTGTGGAAAAACTGGCTGCACACAGCCTGGATGAACATAGGATCTGCTGGATCAAGCACCGGCTGTCTGGAAGGTCCCAAAGAGTGGTGCTCAATGGATTTAAATCCAGCTGGCGGCCGGTCACAAGTAGTGTACCTCAGGGCTCAGTGTTGGGACCATTTCTGTTTAACATCTTTATTGATAATCTGGATAAGGACATAGGGTGTATCATCAGCAAGTTGGCAGATGACACCAAGTTAAGCAGGAGTGTTGATTCACATGAGGATAGGGAAGCTCTACAGAGAGACTTAGATTGGATCATTGGGCCAACATTAATGGTATGAACTTCATCAAGGCCAAGTGCCAGGTCCTGCACTTGGGCCACAATAACCCTATGCACTGCTATAGGTTTGGGGGAGTGTGGCTGGAAAGCTGCCTGGCAGAAAATGACATGAGGGTTCTAATTGACAAGCGGCTGAATATGAGCCGGCAGTGTGCCCAGGTGGCCAAGAAAGCCAATGGCATCCTGGCTTGTATTAGAAATAGTGTGACCAGCGGAAATAGGGAGGTAATTGACCCCTGTACTCAGCACTCGTGAGGCCAAACCTTGAGTACTGTGTCCAGTTCTGGGCACCTCAGTACAAGAGAGACATCAAGGTGATGGAGCGGGTGCAGAGGAGGGCAACGAAACTGGTGAAGGCCTGGAGAACAAATCTAATGAAAAGCGGTTGAAGGAGCTGGAGCTGTTTAGTTTGAGGAAGAGGAGACTGAGGGGTAACCTCATCGCTCTCTACAACTACTTGAAAGGACACTGTAGAGAGGTTGGCGCTGGTCTCTTCTTGTGGGTAATTAGTGACAGAACGAGAGGGAATGGCTTCAAGCTCCAACAGGGTAGGTTTAGACCAAACATTAGGAAATAATTTTTCACAGAAAGAGTGGTCAGGCATTGGAATAGGCTGCCCGGGGGAGGTGGTTGAGTCACCATCCTTGGATGTGTTTAAGAGTCATTTAGATGTGGTGTTGGGGGATATGGTGTAGGGGAGAACTCTGTAGAATAGGGTAGATGTTTGGACTTGGTGATTCCAAGGGTCTTTTCCAACTGAAATGAATCTATGATTCTATGATTGAGTGCCACTTCCCTACAATAAATTTGTACAAAGTTGCAAAAAATATTAGTAAGTCACCTGGCAAGAATTACTTGTTAGAAGAATATGAGTGGTGAATTTTATTTTACTAGAAGCAGAGCAATTAATTCTGCTAAATTTTGACTGTCATGGGCTTTCTGAGCCTGCTGCTGCCCTCACATTTTGGGAGGTTTTTTTTAGCAAAACTCCTTAGAGTTAGGTGTGAGAATTGTAATTCTCCCCCAAACCTTGAAATAAGGGACTTGAAGAAATTTTTTAAACTAACTTTTTTTCCACTGAAAAGTATTTTTGTTGTACGCTGGTCTGTTGAAATCAGCAGAACTATGAAGATTTACTTCAGTTTAGCGACAGAGCATTTTCTCAATACATTTAATGTCAAATTCTGAAAATTATATGTACTTTTTTAAATGGAAAGAAACCTGTCATTTCAAGGTATATGCAAAGACTTTGTGTGGACAGTTAAGTAGTCTAAAGTCACCTTGAATTCTTTTCTCAGTGACATTTTACTTAACAACTGTCCACATTTTAGAGAAAAAGGATGTGTTGCCTGCAGATGAACAATCTGTTTCCACTCCCATTAAAGTCTGGAGGTGTGAATATATCTAATTAGAGACTTGGGGACAGGCTGTGAAACGGAAAATGAGAGAGGAAGACTTCTCCATTTCTGAAACTATTTCAGTGTCATCCGCTAATTAAAGCGACCTTCTTGTACATGGAATGTTTTGCAGCCATGGGAGCACTGCAGCAGCTCCAAATCAGCACGGGGCAGAGACAGTTTAGGGAAAAGTCTCTGCTTTTGGCTCTCAGAGGAATGGAGAGCTGAAAGATACATGATTCAGGAGTTGCTATGGCGGTTTCAGTGAGCCTGAAGTAGGATAGGAAGTGTATTAATAACACTATGGCTCTTCCCAGAACGTACAGCTGAAGTGCATGGCAGAAGGGTAGTGTAAATCGGCCCATTGTTACTGTGTGGTGAGGCCAAATCTATTGTGTCACACCTGTGCAGTTCCACAGGAGTTCCTTATAAAAGTATGTTTGTCAGCAAACTATGTAGATCTTAATTTCAAACCAGCAGCAATATGCTTAACAGTCTAAATAAAACATGAATGGCCACTTGACAGCTGAGAAAGTCTCCTCTGTTGTGTTTTTAATTGTTCACAAAAGCTCCTGCTGTGAACTGATGCTCTCTGTTATGCATGATGTTGAAATAAATTTTAATAATCTGACCTCAGGGCTCAGATGTTGCACTTAACTGTTATATGGTAGAAGACTGAATCAGACTAAGAGATGAAAGTTTCTCTACAGGGAACAAAGTTCAGAATTAGTCTGTAAAGAACTTGGAACAAATGCAAAACCAGGTGTAAATATGCACAGGGGTATAGTAAGCAGCAGTTACAATAGAGATGCTGTAGATAGGAGAATGTAGATTCTTTATCTTGCTGTTCTCTAGAGACTCTTAATGCAGTATCAGAAACCTCAGACTGTGCTGAAGGGAGAAAGGTTTCTTGGGATTGTAGGGCAAATATTTTCTGTGCATTAGCAGTATTAACCTATCTGTTATTCAGGTTGGAAAACCAAAATGAATGCTTTAGAAGAGAATCCTGTACCCCTATTTTTCATGATTACGCTGCATTTTGCTACGAATGTCTACTAACACCCACAAAATCTTGATTCATTAAGTAGTTGGTTAACTGGGGTGTTGGTGTTTCTGTCCTGCTGTAATTAGTTACCTGGTATGAAGAGCAACACAGATGTTAGGCACATGGATGTGAGAGTAGGTGTGTATATTTCCTAGACCTACGGCTTTTAAGTGTTTGTGCAGATGCATATCTGAGGCTTGGTCAGTGGATTCCCTTTTCCAGGTGGCCAAGTGCTTTTTGCTGATGTGGAATCTTGTTGGGTTTTTTTTGGATGTAGGCTGTAGTTGTAGGTGCTCCATCCCTGGAGGTGCTCAAAGCCAGGTTGAATGAGGCTTTGAGCAATTTAATCTAGTGGGAGGTGTCCCTGCTCATGGTGGGGGGGGGGGGGGGGTTGGAACTAGATGATCTTTAATGTCCCTTCCAACCCAAGCCATTTCACTTGGGTGGTGCCCTGCAAATTTTAGGGAAAAGCATAGCCAATATGGAGGGCACATACCATCAGTAATTGCATGGCTGATACACAGTGTTGCACTACTGTTTCTTTTTTCTCTGTTATTATCCTTTCTGATGCAGAGGTTTAAGGGTTATTGAGCCTTGGGGAGCTAGCTTTGCCCTTCTTGGAGAGGATGGAAATGCTGACATGATAAATGACCCTCCCTGGATCTTGGGTGGATCATGGCTGTCCTTGGAGGAAAGCAGCATTATCTTTGCAGAATCTCCATCTGTTCTTACATCTCAGCTGTGTCTTCTGACTTCCTTGTTGCATTATTGACAAAGTTTAATGAGGCAGGTTGCTAATGCTTGTCTCATGATGCCTTGCCAGTCAAAGCCATGTTTGCAAGGAGCAGGGAAAGTCTCCCAGCCTGTGGACCTCCACAGTAGGTCTGGATGGACTCTCTAAAAGCTTTACTAAATTACAACTGAATGCTTTCAAAATTATTTTTATAATCACTCATTTACATTTGCGTTGCAGCACACTCATCCCATAGGAATGGTCCAGTGCCGGGAGGACGAGTGTGGAGGAGGGACACAGGGCCTCCCTGACTGTTCCCTTCTCTGTTCTGGCTGTGGCTTTTCCATGCCTCCCACCTGGGCACCCTGTGCCTTCTGATCAGGACCAAATTACAGCCTTCTCTACGGAGTGAAGGAAGGCAGAAGTTAATCTGGAGGGGAAATTGCTCTGCCTGAGTGGGCAAATAGAAGGTAGCTGTCTCGTAGACTGTGTTGCTTTAATCTCTTTTTATGAGCTACCTGGGGTGCAGAGCTCTTTATCTGACCCACCATCAGAACTGGCAAGGGGCCCAGCAGGATCTCTGCTGGCTTGAGCTGAAGGAGTTACTGGCTTTTGCCAGCTGCCTTCCCCTTGGCAAATCTCCCCATGAGCAGAACCAAGAGCAGGGTGCCTTGGTGCGTGCCGCTGGATGCAGCCCCTGGGAAGCCTGGCAGCAGCTGTTACCCGAGTGGTGCACAGCAGCAGGGCCAGGCTCCTGCTTCTCCTTCTGGTCTTTGAAGCCTCTGTGCTCTCTAGAGCAGATGGGTGGGAGCGATGCCCACGCTTCCAGAAGGTACAATCCTGCAGGCCCTACTGCAGGCCAAACGCTGCCATCCCCTTGCTGCACTCCAGTGAAACCACTTTATGTGCGTGGTGTGTTTCGTCCCATGTGTAGGGAAACGGTGTGTCCTTGTCTACTTTCACATCCCTTGTTCCTCCTGCAATTCCTCCCTCAAACTGCAGCCCCTGGGCTGGGACTTGCCGTGGGGTTGGCAAAGGTGTTCCTGCTGCAGCACAACCAGCTAGCGAGGTCCTTCCCTTCCTTAGCCTCACTGGACTGATAGGCTGCCTGCTCCTTCCCTTGTCTCTTCAAGGCACGGCAAGAGGCTTGGATGTCCTTTCTTAAAATATTCACCTTGTCATCCTTTACTATAATCCCTGATTTAAAGTGTGTGCCAAAGCTCTGCCACTTGACCTCTATGTGTGTCTGGGTGAAGACCTTTGCTCCTCACGAGAGACTGACTGTGGGCACACTGGGTTTGCTGGAGAGACTGAGTTTGAGTCTATAATGTAATGGGTGCACGAAAGGCTTGAAATGATGTAATGGAAAATCAATCACAGGTTAATGATCATAGACAAATTCACTCTTCGAGCCCTTGGTTTTTTGTATTTTGCAAATGAATATTAAAAATTTGCATGCAGCAATCAGTCTAAAAGGAGATCTCAAACAATCTAGTGCAAATGTTAAATTTAGGGTGAACAGCATGCAGGGAGCCTGCTGCGAGTGGTCATGTTAAACACGTTGCTCCTCATCTGTGCTGCCTGATGTGAGAGGGTCTTGGCCAGGCAGCCCCTGCCAGCAGCAGCTGTGGTGGAGGCAGGCCACCTCACTCCCACAGCACAGAGAGTGGAGAAGGTTCATGGGAAAACTGAGGAGATGCACCCTTTGTGAAGTCCTGGTGGGTTTGTTACTCTTCCCGCAGAAACCTTGAACCGTCTGTTTAGAGTACATCAGTGGGAAGCTCAGAGCCACTTGAAACTGCTTCCCACCCGCTTTCCATTTTTGTCACTGGTGAGAATTACAGATGAATGGAGCCTGAAAACATTAGTGGATTTAATGCACATCTTGAGTTGATTTTGCAATTAAATATACTTTAATTTTTCACAAACTCTTTTCCAGTTCAATTTAAAAATGACTCCTGACTAACATGGGAAATGTCCTAAACCTTCCAGCCTGTTCAACAAACAGTGCATGTAGGTCATATCAATGGGCAAGAAAACCATGATTGTTATTAAGCTTTATCTCAAACTGTACAATTTACTGTTGCTGCCCTTAGTAATTTGTATTTATTTTTAACACAGTATTTATTTGTAACACAGTATTTATTTTTATTTATTATTAACACAGTAATTCTGTGTTAATAGAGTAACTGATGGGCCAACATATATTCCGAGTGCCATTAAAAAATTCCTTCTGAGTAAGATCCCCCCTAAATGGGAATAATGCAAGCAATATTAACAGTCAACCAACTGTTGCCTCTCTTTATTCATATGGTACCTACCCAGTGCCCAGTGCTGTCCAACTCCCTGTTGTGACATCTGGATGCTGCCTTCACATAACTATCTACTAACCATTAATTGTAGCAGTAAGCGTTAAAAAAGAAAGTTTTAAGCACTAAAAAAATAATGTTTTAAGCATACTGTGTTGGTATTTTTAAGGGTAACTGGCTGGTTTTGCTTCCTACTGCTCCTGTAGTTGCATATTAGCTAACTTGCATCCCAGTGAGTTCTGCCAAAGGTTGTTTATTTCTCCCATGCTGATGTCTTGTCACACGGTGGTTAATGTTATGTTTCTGAAGACAGGACTATAAATTCCTTTTGAATTGAAAAGCTCTAGGAAAGCAAAACCTCATGTGTACGTAGTGGTGCATGAATGGCCCAAGATTTGGGTTTGAACACCAACCGCTATTTGTTTGTGGTTTTGTTTTTAATTTAATAAACCCCAAACAGAAAAAAAACCCATGATTGAGCCTTGTGCTCCAGGGGAGCCACATTTCAGCACAGGTGTGTTACCTGGGGCACTGGGGGTTCATGACTTGGGTATTCAAAAACTCTCGTAATTATCCCTACAATCTGCAAGGCTGCCCCTGAGGAGAGCTGGCCTTGGGCGGCTGGGGGGATGCAGTCTTGGTGTCCTAAAAGTACGTCTGTGCTAAACAAGTCAGGAGCACGTTTTGTCATATCAAAGGTTTGGCAGTGGATCCTCATGACGGTGGGCTGAGTTGTGCGCTCTCACAAGGGACCTCTGTGATTTTTGTCAGCTGTTTCTCCAAGAGGCTGGCTGGCAGGTCAGCACGCAGTGGCCATGGCTAGCCCTGGGCTGGAATCTGAAGTATGCAATTTCTGTCGTGTTTCCCCTCCCTTTTCTGCACAGAGCAATGAATTTGCACATTGCAATCAAGGAAGGTTTAGTAGTAACCTTTGTTACTGCCAATTTTTATAGGAGCCAAGGGCTTAATAAAACCAGAATACTCCCTCCCCGTAGATCACCCCCCTAAAACTCCTGGAGAGCTCAGTAAAGTAAAGGTGGGATTTGGCTGTGACTATTCCACATCAGCTTTGACTTTTACAATACAAAGAGGATCTTCATGTGCTGGGACAGCTGATTTGGGAATTGTTTTGGTAGGTGGGTTTTCCTTATTGTGAGATGTAAACAATCGAGCCTATGCATATCATCATGCAGAGTCGTTCTGCAGCTGCCCGTGCAAGCTCAGGTCTGAGCGCAGACCTTTCCCATGGCAATATGTCAATTGTCATCACACCATTTACCATGTGAGCGCTCGCAGCGGATAAAAATGCCCGTGAGACAACAGCAGTCCAGCTGTGAAGCCCAGAGGCATAACAGATCGGTCATGGTTTCTAGCAGTGGCAGCTACAACTGCCTTATGTTTCGGTGGTTCACCCAAGCCTGTGCCTGGAGCCAAACTTTCCGTGGAAGTTGAATGGCACAAATCTGGGCTGCCATGTCCCTCTCTTCCATCTTTCTTCTTAATATTTTTAGAGAAGAGAAGAGGAGGACTTGCTGGAAACACCTTCCCCATAAAGAGGACTTGTGAGAAACATCATGTGCTTTCAAACAAGGCATAAAATACACTCAGTGATCAATTTTCTGTCCTCATTAAGTCTCTCAGAGGTGAGTTCAAGGGAAAAAATAAAGACAGGAAGAGCTTGGAAATGAAGCCTCTTTATTTACACTGAAAGGAAAAAAAAAAGAATACTTAAAAAGTCTTAAACTCACTGGCTTGAGAGGTGGAGGACAGACTCAGTTGTCATAATGTTCTGCAGATGCACTACCACATGTACAATTTTCACTTTACTACCGGATAATTAATGTATATGGGTAGCCAGTGCTCTCTTTTTGTTTGTTCTGAATCTTTCATATGTGTAATGCAGCATAAGATGTAGTTCCCAGTTGTTACAACAGAACAGAGATTGATAGAGCAAAAAACCCACCCATCAGTGTTTGCACACCCTACAAATTTAATGACACATACAGACTAATAAAGAACGTTTATTCATGTAATAAAGGGAAGAAAAGTCAACCAAACTCATACCTTGAATCTGGAATTACAGTTTAAAAAAAAAACCAAAACCCAAAGATAGCAATCCACAAGTAATTATTTCTCTGGATTTTTTGGCCAAATGCAGATAAAATGCGAGAAGTGACTCATTCTGTCTTGTTCCTGGATACACGCAGGAGATTATTTCTGTATTGTGTTCCTGGAAATTACAGGGTGCACAAAAGAGCACCATTCTAGCTTGTAGCATGCAGGAAGGCGTGTGTAATCCCCCAAGATCCTGGCTTCGCATGTGTCCAAGAGTTTGAGCTGAAGCTCATACTTCAGTAGCTCAAGTTATTTTTCAGCATTACAGGCTACTCTGATAGGGGGTCCAAGGTGTTGCATGAGTTTTGGGTCTCGAAGGGAGATTAAGCTACATTGCTCCCTGTTTGAGGTGAGGCTGATTTTTTGGATTTGAGCTCTATTATGGTGAGGCAGATAGAAATAGGGTTAATGCACAGCCATATATTGTCTCAGTATGTGTTTCCAATTTACCTGATAGATGAAGCTATGCCAGTGAAGTTTAATGAACGGATGAATGAATCATGCATTATCTTGTGATGTAGTCCTTGTGAGAAAGAGAAGTACATAAATCTACAAACTGCATAAAAGGGGAAGGTAAGGGAAAGCACTTGGGTAATTATACTGCTTTTCTACAATGATGCACTATTTGCTATTTTATTCTTCCATAGTAATATTAAATTTAAAGATACAACCTTTGTTAAAACAATTTTTCTTCCACCAGCAGCTTTTTATGTTTCCTAGTTTCTAAGAAAACATATATGATAATGATAATTGCTGAGTTTAGTTTTAGTATAATAGTTTACATTTTCCCAGTTTATTGCCTGTATTTTGACAGACAATGTACTTTCATTTCACTCTTCCTTCTTGCTTAGCATTTTCAAAGAGCAAGAGGAGAAGGGCTAAACATGGGTGAGGAAAAACGACAAATGGAGTAAAACATTCTTTATGATGTTTGCTGTTGGGGGGGGATGAAACAAAGATTCAGTATAAAAGGCCCCTATTAGGTATGCACTATTGTATTGAGCTATTTAGTTGTAGTTGATTGTTTCCACCAGGAGGTACCTTCAGCATGAAGAGACCTCTCGGGTTTTATGGATGGCCACCAAGTGCCAGTCCTCAGTGTCTGGGGAGCAGGATGCAAGGAGCATGCTCTGCTTCCCACCTGGTTGGCTGAGTGTATGCAGACATTTGGAGACAGGTTTAGGTTGCATGTCTCCCTGAGATTGTCTCAGTCACAGTAGGGATGAGAACAATCCCTGATCCCCTCATAGAATCATATGGGTTTGGAAGGGACCTCTAGAGATCATCTAGTCCAACCACCCCGCTGGAGAGGGTCTACCTAGAGCACATTGCGCAGGAACTTGTCCAGGCGGGTTTTGAACATCTCCAGAGGAGACTCCACCATCTCTCTGGGCAGCCTGTTCCAGTGCTCTACCACTCTCACAGTAAAGAAGTTCCTTCTCATGTTTAGGTGAAACTTCTTATACTCAAGTTTGTGCCCATTTCCTCCAGGACCCAAGAGAACATTTAAGGTGATGCACTGTCATCCTTGCTCTTTATCAAGTTCAGGTCTCCGTAATCTAGACAATGGCACCTCAAAATACAGGTTACAGGTTAGGGCCAGTCAGTGGTTGATCTTTTTCCTTTGTCAGTCAAACTTCAGGGAGTTAAGGGGCAATTGGATCAATCCTTAGGCTCTATGTGCAATAGAAATTCTAATCTTCCTTTGTCTTCCTCCTCTCAGTGGAGGGAGATTGGGGTCTATATCAGGGAGGAGTGGGACTTTTCGTGAGAGAAGAGTGGTGGTGTACCCCCAAGGCAATGGGAAGGTGAACGCCACCGTATGACTAGCTCCCTGCTGCATATTCTTTGATTGGAGCTAGCTGTTTGGTCTGTTGCAGTGCTTGCATGCAATTTATACATCGGGAGGTGCACATCAGAACCCATTTGCATTGAGAAGGCAATTACAGGTTGAACACGTTAAATTCTCCATGCACATCAGTGTGAATATGTGCAGAATAACACTGGTTATACATAGGCTGCTTTTTTATTACAATAAGTGTCTCAATATTTGTTGGAGCTCAAGACCTCAATCATTTTAAATAGTGGTCAAAATCACAGATAGCTGAAGCAATTTAACGGGTGGATTTTGATTTGGCTCTCTGTGTCTACTCACCCAGTTTTACCCATTTCAGTGAGGCCAATAAAGGGCTGGTGTCGTGCACTGTCCGTTCTTTGTCTCAGCCCTGAAGATGCTGACTTCCTCCCTTCTATTTTGGGAGGTCATTAGTGTTGATGAGATTAGAGGTTTATATCTTTAGGTCCCAGTCATTATTCCTAATTTAATCAATGCATTTGAAAATGTTTCCTCTAATAAAATTGTAATGACTTTAGGTGATTTGTCATGCTTATCAAAAACATGGTTTTAACATTTTCATATTTAGAGGCACTGAGCTTCTGGAGAGGAGTATACATTAGTACATCATTGTTGGGATAATTTCCTGCCTCTCCATCTCTCTCTCTCTCTCTCTCTCTCTCCAGTAAATCGGAGTAGCCTAGTTGGTGCAATCACAGTGATGTACAGCCAGCGTGGCACTGCAGTCAGGCCTTCACAGACAGCTTAGCATCCTGGGAGAGGTCCCTTGCATGAGCAGGATTGTTTCTCTGCTACCACCTTCATCATTCAGTGGTGCGCTTTGCCTCCATGTGAAATAGACTATTAGCGGGCTTATGATAAAGGAGAAAATAACCATCTATAATGTAGAGGTTTGACTGGAGAAATGGCTTTTATGTTGCAAGGGGAATGAGATAAATAGCACCCCACAGTGGGAACTGAATTACTAAGGCGAGGCGAGAGCAGCAGTGTTACAGCAGAGAGGGATGTTTATTCAGAGGCTTTTGAATAAAATCAATCCAAGTGCTTGATTTTCAGGAATGTTTCTGGAATATGTTTAGGACTGCTATTAAATTCAAATTACCCCTGTTTTTAAACAGTCTGGTGTATGCATTTGGGCTTGAGCAGGTGAGGAAGGAGTAGGAGACATGAACTTGCTACGTGCCTGGTGCATCAGCCCCCAGTTTGAACCCACAGCCGCTGCTGTCTCATGTGCTGCTCCCCCAGCTGGGCTGCTGCAGGGGCAGGCAGGGGTGGAAAGCACGTGAGTGATTTTCATCTTACAGTGACTAACTGATGGAAGGAGGGAGAATTTGACTGTGTCTGTGGTCAGATGAGGGGCCTGTGGGAGAGCTGACGTTTTTATCAGCTCTCAGGGGCCTTGGTTAGTGTCCCAAAAGCAGGGCAGAGGAGATACAGGGGTGGTTGCAAACATAATGGGCCAGGGCCAGTGGTGGGCAGTCTCCCTGCAGTGCCTGCAGAGGGGTCTCTGCTCACTGGGATTCCCCGCATGGACTTTGGAGCTGTTGATGTTCCTCCCTGCTCCCAGATATGAAGAGCCTATTACCTGTATGGTAATGCTTGGGATATAAACGATGGAATCCCCATGCCCTCTGCCTCTAACCTTGTACCACTTGCTCCTCCTCAGGCAACAATCCCAAAGCTGCAGAAGCCATGTGGGGTGAAAACACCAAGAGGGGTTTTTGTCTTCGTTCTAGTAGTGTGACGGCAGGAGCTGGTGATACGGCAGCGTAACTGGCAAATCGCAGTAGGCAGATGGCAGGTCTCACACTAAACGAGAGGATGTGTAAACGACCAAAGATAGGTTTTAACAGTCTTTTTCAAAGCCAGAAGTTTGTCACTGTACGAGCGTTCAGTCTAAACATCCCTGTGAAATTTCAAGCCTGAAGTCTACTAGTGGTTTATTAAATAGTTTTGGCAACTGAAAAGGGATGCTGTGAATCACTGAGTGCGGGGTGTCTTGGATGTCTCAGGCATTTGCCATTCAGTGCAGGCCAGCCAGACTGTGCCTGCTGCCACTGTACAGGGTGCTGGACCCCTCCCAGCTGCCCGACACCTTGCACCGGGTCTGCAAAGGATGAGCAGTAGGAGAACCAAGCCTGGGAAGCCCTTGTGCACAAAATGCTTGGGCTTGTTGACAGGCTAGGGCAGAATCGCTGCTGGTGAAGCAGTAGCATGTTGGGTGTCATTGTGCTGCCCTTGTGCTCACGTGCCTCTGCTGCCACCAGAGGGGTTGGTTCAGTTTGGCCTTTGGCCTCAAGGATGAAAACGGCTGATCGTCTTCTGCATCCCCTGTCCTTGCCAGGCATGGCTATGTGGTGCGCACCGCAGCACACCGGCTGGGGAGGCTAGTGGGGACGTGTTCTGCAGACAGCTGAAAAGATCAGCTGTCTTTTCTTTCATTCTTACCTCTATTATTTTTTAATTTTTTATTTATTTTTTTTTCCTGACTGATCTATTTTAACAGCAAGGCTTAGTTAAGGAGAATAGTATTCCCTGAACAGGACAAATGGCTATGTGCAAATCTGCAATGTAGAATCATAGAATCATCTGGGCCAGAAGGGGCCTTCAAAGGTCATCTAGTCTGACCCCCCTGCAGTCACAGGGACACCCCCAACTAGACCAGGTTGCCCAGGGCCTCGTAGAGCCTCCCCTTGAATGTCTCCAGGGAAGGGGCCTCAAC
>BJBW01001868.1:52415-80476 GCA_004320125.1 Scolopax mira
GCCTTCCTGTAGCCCCCTCAGGTACTGGAAGGCCACTATGAGGTCTCCCCAGAGCCTCCTCTTCTCCAGGCTGAACAACCCCAGCTCCCTCAGCCTGTCCTTAGAGCAGAGGTGCTCCAACACCCTGATCATTTTTGTGGCCCTTCTCTGGACCCATTCCATCATGTCCATGTTCTTCCTATATTGAGGGCTCCAGACCTGCACACAGTGCTCCATGTGAGGTCTCACCAGAGCAGAGTAAAGTGGGAGAATCCCTTCTCTGGACCTGCTGGCAATACTTCTTTTGATGCATCCCAGGATGTGATTGGCCTTCTGGGATGCAAGTGCACACAATGGAATGTAATTTAGCTCTGTGGAGCTGCCATATCCTGTAGGAACAGCAGTGCTAGATCTGACTACTAGTAATATCCATTTTCTTTTTTCAGCCTTTTTAATACTGCAGAGAAATAGTTTTCTGTTCCCAGCACCTGACAGGTACAGTGATGTTAGATACCTCAGGAATGAGGAAAGGGTGATAAATGCAGTCACTGAGAACACGGAAACAAATTAGGCTCAAACCAGTAGCAGCTTGAGCAGCAGATCCCCATCAAATCAGTAACAACGCAAAACTGTTTCTAGTCCTTAAACTACTCTCCTTTTATTGATGTCAAAAGTGCACTGCTAGGTAACATTTGTTGAGAAGTAAATGTGCTCCCTGGAAACTGAGGTTTCCTTTTAATGAGGAGAGAAATTTGAACTGAGCAAGGTGTCAAAAACTCTTCAGTTTATCCTTTTCTGCAGTGAGCCACCCATGCCTGAGATCCACTTCCACGTGGGCCTCTGTTTATGACTCTTCTCTTGTGTTTATCATTTCTTCATCCCCTTTGTACATCAGTATTTCTTGTCCTTTTTTTTTTGTTTTGTCTTTGACTTGCTATGACTCATGCCTTAATTTTTGTTTATGTTCCCACCCTCCTTAAGGGCTCCCTATTCACTGTAAGAGTACTACAATATGCAACACTTTATTGTCTCTCTTATTTAATTTGTAGCCAGAAAATGAAGTTAAGCCATGGAATGAGCTTTATTTTTGGGATCAGAGAAGGTGTTTCCTCAAATGACCAGCAGCATCAATATGGCCTGGTTGTATATGATGATGGGCCCAGCTAAACCATGAGTGAACTTAGAAATTTGGGCTGAAGCTGATGGTTAGTTTGAGGCAGAAAAACAAAGTTAATAACTCTGACTCTCTTGAACCAAACAGGAGGGCCTCTGTTTGGAGAAAAGAGCTTCAGGTCTCATTTCATGCCAGTAGTCCTGGATGTAGATCTACATCCTTGGATGTAGACTGAACAGTCTATTGATTAAAATAGTCATGAGTTTGATGGTAATAGCAGGGCCAAAAGGTCCCTTGGAAGCTGTTGGCAGATGAGTGCTGGTGTGTCGGACCACGTTAGCTTGTTTGAAGCAATTAGCAGCAGCTCTGGAAAACGGGTGTCACACTCCATGGCTCTCCCTTGTCACTTCTCCTGGGGAAACTCGCTGCTGAATGTTTTTGGAGAGGTGGAAGGTAGCGTTTAGCTATTGCATTTGAGTCCCACCCAAGTGCGGGACTGCAGTGCCTTGGCTGGGGGGAAGCTGAGGCAGATAAGCAGGCGCTTGTGGGTGATGTACCACTGGTGGAGCTCAAGGCTCTGGTTTTGCTAAGAAACCATTTTTTGTCTGATGAGTGAAAAAGCTGTTTGGAGTTTTGCGAGTCAAGCATCAGGCACACACTGTACTAATATATTGTACTTAGGAGCTGTTTGCTTTTACATTCCCCTGCTATTTGAATAATTGAGTTTAGCTAGATAGTCCCTGATACTGCAAGCATGTCACTGGCAGCAAGAGGCATGTTTGGAAAGAAAATACAACCCTGGGACTTCACTCAGTGGTGCTCAGTCCCTGATGCTGGCTGAGCTGAAACTCTTGCTCTTGGGTATTTCCTCTTTTTTTTTTTTTATTTACGTTTGGGAGAAGATAAATCTGTTCAGCAGCATCTGTGCATCACCACTGACATTTTAATTTTCAGTTAAAAGATTTTAATTAAAATTTGATATCATTTGGTGTGAAAAATGAGAGTGAATTGAAATTATACATGCAGACTGAACTAATGTCAATTTATGCATCAATTTCAAGAACAGCTCTATCTGATTAATCCAAGCACTGGCAACGTAGGCTGGAAGGGGCTCTGGTTGCTCCTTTTGTATAATTCTGCCATTATTCTACCAAGGTAATTATAAGGAAAGAAGTTTTGCACTGTTTTACCCAGTTTCTCTCTGCTGCAGTTCTTCCTCTCTTGTTCTGCCTGTCTTTCCCCTTCTGGATGCTGTGTAATCATCCCGGCAAGATGCGATTGCCCTCCGGGCTTTGTATGGGAGAAAATACTCTTGAAATGGCTCAGAATGTACCAAGTTTTTTAATTTTATAGGTTGCACTTGGAAAAGGAGGTGGTGAAAGCCCTTCACCACTCAGTCTCAGGTGTGTATTGGTGCCTGCGGTGTGCTGGCACAGCTGCACGCTGCTCCTCCTGCCTGTGTGCTTATACCCACACGTCCCATCTCAAGCCACAGCACTTAGCACAACTTTATTCTCAATTCCCTGTGTTGTTTGCAAAGGGAGTATAAATGTGTCCAGGATGTGTATTTAAAATACGTTTATCTGCCAAACATTGTCTGTATCTCTGCACAGGCTTAAATAGGAAAACAAGAGAAAAGATTTTCCAGGCCTTTTAGTCCCATTCTTCCCTATAGTATAAACACCTGCATCTCGTAGACTAAAAGATATTTTCTGCATATAAAAATTCTGGTTGAACTGTGGGCAGCATGTATTTTCTGGGTGAGGCTGTGCATATGGGCTGCTTGTGAACCTGCTTTTGCATTGGAACAGCTCTGCACAAAACTCTGAAATAAACTATTTTCATGTCATCACTATTGAAGCATATAAAAAGGAAGTGGCAGAAGTAGCTGGGCATGTCTATGTATCTCTTCTGGTCTTGCATGAACAAGATCACTCAAATCAAAAAAAAAAAACAAAACAATTATACTGAAACATTGAAGTGTAAAACCAGCATTTGGCACCATACAAACTGAACCATTTTTACATCTTACTGTGGAATTTATGCTCAAAGAATATGATTTAGGTTAAGAGGCTTCAAGTCTGTTTCTCCTATCTGCCCTCAGATCATGTTTATTGTCAGAATTGAAAAGGATTATCTTCAGATATGTAGCCTATTTTTCTGAAGATATCTCAAGCAGACTAGTTGCAGAAGCATTCAGGAATTTTCTACAGTGTCTTTTCTGCACTTGCAAAGAAATGCCTTATTTTACTAAGACAACTGTTTGACTTATTTTTACTGCATGCTGATACAATCCCACCATGAAGACGTGATTCACAAAACATGTAGGTTTGATACAGAGTTAGAGCAATCTCTGAAAACAGAAGGGTGGTTTTGTGTCTCAGCATAACAGAGCGTCAGCAGCGTTCATGGCTCCTCTGCCCTCTCCTTCCTGCACAACTGTGGGTGAGTCTCTGAGATCAGCAAAATGCTAAAATATCTTTTAAGTTTCACTGAATACAGTGGATCTGTTTTTAAATGTTTCATTGACTCATCACGAGCTGGGGATGTATCATCAGCTCTGTGTTCCATGCAAAGCAAAGTAACTGAACTTATGCTTAAGTGAATGTTATTCTGGAGTCAGCGTTGATATATAAGTAATTCTATCTCTATATACATCGATATGTGATATCTGTATTTGAGCTTTTCAGAAAAGGGATGAAAGAAAAACCTGCTTTGTACCATGCCTTGTATGTTCTCCTACTTGGATTTTAGAATTCAATTTCAAGAGAAAGAGAAAACTCCCCAGGTTTAGCATCAAGGTATCCAGAATGAGAGTGCTACCAAAAGTAAGCTATACCTGATACTGGGAGGTAACAGTCCAGCTCAGTTAATACTCTAAAAATGTTCTACCTTTCAGTTCTTCAAAGGCTTAGTTACTTTCCTTCTTCCACTTCTGCTAGCCTTGTTGACCCTGAATTCAAAGGTTGTATTTAGACCCCTTCCAAATTTATCCTTTGTAATTTAATATTTTGGCTAATTCCTGGATGGTGTGGTTTTTGTAGTGTCATACACTTTCCTAATTATAGGATCACAGAATGGTTTGGGCTGGAAGGGGCCTTAAAGATCATTGAGTTCTAATGCCCCTGCCATGGGCAAGGACAACTCCCACTAGAGCAGGTTGCTCAAAGCCCCATCCAGCCTGGCCCTTGAACACCTCCAGGGATGTGGCATCCACAACTTCTCTGGGCAGCTGTTCTAGTGTCTCACCACCCTCATAGTGAAAAAATTCTTCCTAATATCTAATCTAAATCTACATTCTTAAAACGACTACCCTCCCTGATAAAAAGTGTAGGCCCCCTTCAAGTGCCTGAAGGCTGCTATAGGATCTCCCTGAAGCCTTCTCTTCTCCAGGTTGAACAACCCTGAATGTTGTATGTGTTTATTCTGGGGCATGTTGTTATTGATTGGAGAAAAGTATATTTTCAGTCAAGGTTTAGGAAGGAATTGATGACTGAGGTTGAGTTGTGTTAGCCTTTTAACAGAGAATCAGCACAACCAAAATCTCTCCATGGTGGTGCACAGCACTCACCAAAGGACCACACTGCAGTTGGAGCACTTGGACCAGTGTTTGCATTTTCATATACTGGCAAATGGTTGCAGGATGAAGCATTCATTTTTCATGAGGGCAAAATGCCATTTCAATTTGTTGACCTATAGCAATGTGCTTTGATTAATAGAGAACATTCAGCAATTACAGAGTATCTGACATGCTTCAATTTACCTAGTAGCTGAAGAACTCATTGACAGATAATCTAATTTGGTTTGCAAAATGAGTTAAAAATGTATTATTTTCCAAAGCACATAGTTAAAAAAATGTTTGCCACTTTACAGCACACCAAGAGTTGATTATTTTTCTTCTCTTGGTTAATAATGAAAACATTGTCTGGAAAAAACCCACCTTAATCCATTTTGTTCATGTATAGGCAGAAGGAGAAAAATATTTTCCATAAGCTTCAGTATCGATTCAAAATTGGAAAACAGCAGAGACAAAACCCAGTGAAATTAATGAGTTTACTGGCTTTGGTGGTTCTAATAGAATTTACTTTTTTCTAATCTGCCGGTAAATTATCTGATGCTGCTACAGTGTTTTGTACTGTTCTCCTGACTCCAAATACAGCTTAAAATAATGTAGCGGGAAAATATCTTATTATTATGTTATCCCATTAAGATTGGGATTTCCATGAACCCCATATATTGTTCCTGTGGGATAGATTCTGCTTTCATTACATCCAGGTAAATAAGGAAAAATTGCTTTGTGTGAATTAAGAGAACTTAATCTGATTCAGGTTAATAAGAGCATTAGGGCATTCATATTTTTCTGCTGCCCCCCTTACTGAACTACAAGACTGAAGCATGTGCATATCATTCAATATGTACAAAGACATTGTTCAGGCTGTTTTCTGTCTTTCTAGAATTTTTCTTTAAGAAGCATGATGATAGAGTTAGGAACTGCATTGACAAACGATGTATGCCATATGCAATAAGTAGAGCTGTTGGGCAATTAAATAAGGTAGTCCAGATGACAAAATCACTATGTTCGGCCTCTGAGAGAGACTTAATTAAGACAGACAAATTCTCCTGGGTACAACAAAGCAGTTCTCTGGATACAGCCCTGATTATACAGTAGTTCTTTTAAATGCATTACCAAAGCCTTCATTATTATAATTAAACAGATATAAAATATGTCTGCCCTTCATTGCATAAAGCTTTGCTTTAAGGTTAAGAATAGAAATTTCATTAAGAGCTTTGAAATTGAAAACTGACAGGCAAAGCAAATGGATTCTATAATTTTAACAAAACTATATGATTTAAAAAATTATTGTCCTTTTTAATCTTCCATTAAAAGACACACGTTAAAAAAATAGCAAAATGGCACATTTACAACAAAATTATTTGCCTGCGGCCACCAGCTAGGAAAAAAATATATAGTGTCATCTGTAAAAACAGAGCTGAAAAGTTGCCTTCTCCCGAGTATCAGGGAGGATTTGGAGCCGTCCAGCCTGAGAATGTGTGTCCCCTGCTCCCCCCGTGCCTGGGGCACGTGCTGCTGCCAGGGCACGACCTTGCCTGCCTTCAGTCTCCTTTTCCCAAGAGTTAGAGAGTCCTGAAGCTAAATGAAGGTGTATTCTTGTACCCTTTAGGTACCTTGGAGCAACCTGTTGGGGAGTGTTTATTGTTCATACGTCCATGTAAAGGAACTGATGAAAAAGAACAGGAAAGAAGAACAAAGAGAGCTAATGCTTTTAGAATAAGGCTTTTCCTTATATTTATTTTTTTTTACCATGTCTGCTTATGTAAAAACTGCTCCAACAAACTCAGAACCTGTGTTTCTGAGTGGGAGGGATTAGCTCTAAAGTCTTGAAAAGCCAGAGCACTGATGTCTAAAATGGACTTGAGGAGATGTTGGATGAACAAATGCACAGGCACACTTCTTTTATGATGAATAGGATATTAACAAATGAACAGTGTGACCACGGGGGGACTAAATGTGTGTGTAAGCGTTCATAAGATTAAAGCTTAAAATGAACAACTGATAAATTGCACAGTTGTTGCAAATCATCTATTTTAAATGGCCCACTGAAGGGATTTTGAGTTCTGAGATTATTTTTGTTCATGGAAAAGTGGTTCCTAGTGGTGAGTAGTGATTTCCTGTGAATACCTTTCCTTCAGGTTTTTTTATGCTTCTTGTAAATAGCTTCCTTCTTTGTTGTGACTCTATAGTAATGCAGGAAAGCATCATGTTTGCTTGGCAGGCATGGCTTTTGCTTAATTCTCTGCAACATAATTATAAGTCACATATTTTGTCCCGGCTTTAGCGTTAGCTCACTTATGCCACAGTCCTGCTATCGTTTGTGCACGCTTTCAGAATCAACCATTGCCAGTGTTTAACAGAGGTCTGTTAGGTCCTTCTCAAATGGCTCTGGAGAGCGTGCCTGTTGGTATTAATGGCAACTGTGTAAGAGGATTAAGGGAAGCCCGTGGTTTAGCAGTGGGGCCTGTGACTTAACATCCTCAAAAAGGCAAACACAAATCTTGGGCCTCACAAAACAAAAAGCCTGCCCAAACTGCTGGCCCTGCTCCTAAATGCCCCCTTCCCTGCCGTGTGTATCACCCCCTGGGAAGAGGGGCTCCTGTGGCTGTCCCACGGCCACTGTGGTGCACACCGTGGCTGGAGATGTGTGTGCCAGGCAGCTGTGAGTGGGGTCTGTGTGAATTGGGGTTGTTGGTCCTCAGTGTGGGCAAGGCGTTGTGGTGACAGCACCCGCTCAGAGAAGGTGAGCCTCGGCAATGGGGGCTGTGACAAGGAGGGGCTCAGTGTCCCCACGTCCCCAGGACCCGTCCTTATGCTGTGTGTGCAACAGTGCCTATTTGACACTTCCAAACAAGTGGCACGGCATCAACGGGAGGGAATTAAGGAGCTGCCCTTACAGAGTATGTCAAAGATTGTCAATCAGGCCTTGCTTTCAGGGACTTACCTGCTCCTGGGCAGAGATAAACCCAACTCCGCTGCAGCCTGGGTGCCAACCATGGAGTCCTTACAAGAAAAGTTTTGCTGTCACTGCAGTCTTTAGACAGAGGGGATGACCCTTTGCTCATCTTTGAAAGAAATATTTAGGCATCAGATGTGTAAGAAGTTAGGCTCTGATTCCGAGTAGAATAATACTTGTCCTTGTATCCATAGCAATAGAGCAAACACCCTAAGAAAGGTTGGGATTTAATTCATATCCTGGTATTTCACTTCAGATATGTTAAGAAGCTCCTGCCCAGCACTCTGGCTTTTGTGATCCCCCCTCTAATACACCCAGCTCCCCCCAGGCACTGCAGGGAGGGATCAGCCATCTGCTGGGGATGTGCGTCCTTCCAGCAGCTGGAGAGATGCTGCAGCGCTCAGGGATAAAACCTGGGTTACCTTCATGTGCCTCACCACAACAGGTGACCTCCCGCTTAATAGGATGACATTTGCAATATTGAGCAGTAGAGCAGTTGTTCTGTGATCATGCAGTTTGGCTGAAAGCCTCGAAGAGTTTATACATGAAACCATAAACAACGAACTGGTGCTCAGCTGGTGGTGCAGGACGGAGCCCGGTGGCAGTGCGTCCCCTCGCAGGGTGTCGTGGCACAATGCCGGGAAGGGTGGAGACCCTGCCAGACACTGCCTTGTCTCTGAAGGTACTGAGATTTGTGCTTCAGAAACATTCTTAAATCTTATGTAAATTGTGCTTCCTGATCCAGAGCAGACAGTGTTTGCTAAGGGATCGTGAGCAGAACTAGAATCCAGAGGCATTCCCACTTTTGTGGTAGCAGACACAATGTTTTCTTCTTGCTCAACATTCCCTAAGCCTACAAAACTATTGGAGATTTCAGGTGTTATTTTCTTCTCATAAAGAACTAAGTTATGTTCCAGTTATAGTATAATTGTACTGTAGTTAGATTTATTTTTTTTTTAATACCCCTACTGCCACTAACTCATAATGTTTAAATATTAGCTGGATGGAAGCAATTGTGCCAGGTTGGTGATACACTTAAACAGTATGTCATGTAAAAATACATGTGCTGTGCGAGACCCAAGGGACTGTAATATTCAGGCATGCAGCTAATTTTCTTGTGAGAAAAAGGAGTTACAATTCTTTAGCAAAATCTATGGCCAGAATAAAATTATATTACAATTGCAGTCCTGTATTCATTAAAAAAAAAGAAAAAAGACTGATTTTTCTCTCCCTAAGACTTGAGCTCCTGGAAGTAGGCAAGTTTTGCCCCTGAAGGTGGATAGTTTTGAAGAAATTTGATAAAAATTGTAACACATCACCAGAGCAAATCAGTTACTCTTTAAATAAATTGAATGTTTATGATGCTACAGTTTGCTGTGAAGGCTTATCAAAGCACTTGTAACCTACACCATTTACTCCTGATTTTGATGAGTAACGCAAACATTCAGCATCTGCATTGGTAAAAATTTGGAATATGCCTACTTATTGGATACCCATAATACGATTTAATGAGGCTACCACATCTGTCTCTTGAATACTTAGGTTATTTGTATTATTGGGGAAACCTGTGGTTTGATTTTAAGGGAGATGTTTAACTTGTTATGCTGTTGATAAGTAAACCACCAAAATCATTGCTTCGCTTGTATGTTGGTTTAGTCCTGTCCTTTGCCAATGTAGTGCCGTGTTTTCCCAGTCTGCTCTAATCAGTGAGCGTAATTTATACCCACAACCTAGCTGTTCAGCCTAAGGATGTTGAAAGTGAATATATTGTATGCACTGTGCACATAGTTGCAAAGCTAAAAAACTGTAGATGGGAGTAAAATACTTCAGAAAACTTGCATTTGTGCCTACATACACCTTAATACCCATAGGTATGCTTTGTGAGGGAGCAATCAGTAAGTTTTCCCTAAGCCTGTTTTTGTGATGAAGCTTGTTGACAAGGGATAGTAAAACACAAATGGGACAACTCAAGTCCGTGGGTGTCCCACACGTTGGGGAGGTAGACTGCACACCCACCCGTGCTGGGGCTGCCGCAGGGACCTGGCCTGTGGGTTCCCGCGGAGGTGGTGCCTTGTACCCTGACAGAGAGCCTGCACACCAGCTGTACAAACACCTACACCTCAAGGACATGCTTCTAAATTGATAAGCAATGTCCTTGGAGGAGCTAATGCATTTGTCGGGTATGCTGAAAGTTGTTTTTCACACTCACAGGAAGATGGGGCCTTTAGATGGCACACTGGAGGCAAAATTTCATCCCGAAAGGCATTATAGACAAGCTAAAATAAGGATACTAGCTTGTTTGGCTTTATGTGTTCTATCTTTACCTATTTAATAATTCAATTATGAACGACAGTCAGAATTTTAAAAAATACTACCATCAGAACAGTTTGGTTACTTTATTCTATTGATTTTTTGGAGCTTCATTGCTAAATTTAAGGGTTGGGATTGATCTGAACTGGCATAAATGTGATTAATGAAGAAATAATTTAAGTTGATTAAAAGGGGCTTAAAATAATGTGATTAGACTATGGAGATTTGGGAGGCTTATTGGATTACATATTTATTCCTGGAGGATTGTTGTAAGATTCAGAATGAAATTAAATTGGTCATCCTATTTTGGGCTCCCAGTGCCTCATAATCTCCAGTGCCATGATACCAGGCAGCATAGTCACGTTCAACAGTTTTCTTAGAAAAACATGGGTTTGAATTTTTGAGCTAATAACTGGTCCAGAAGATACTACTGAAATCTGGTCTGCTCTCCATTATGTAGGAGTTAAATGAAATCATGTTTGATATAATGTGACATCCTTTTGGAAGGAGTCTTGTGCTGATGAATGCCTTTTTAGTGATGGGGGCTCTCCTGCTGTCCTTGGGAGTTGTGGCCTGCATCAGCTATCCTCACTGTGGATTTTAGGGTGGTTTTTTTCTTGGGTTTTGGTTTTGTGGGCTTTTTAAGGTCCTAACTTTCCTTTGAACACGTCAACTTCTAGATATTGAAAAGACATATCCCATGACAGTACTGATCTTTATGTAATCATCCGTAATCTGTGACAATATCAGTCTACATCTTGAGTTTCTACAGGATCAATAAAGAAACTTAATTTGAAGGACTTCTAAGAATACATCGATCGACTAGTTAATTAAACTACTGAGTTGGAACCACTACATTTGGAATAAAAGTGCTCAGATATGCCTTTATTTTAGGGCATAAGAAGCATCCTTTAAAGTTATTCTATATATTAATTTGGGCTTCTGCAATTACTCATTACCAGACAAATATCTGTATTGAATTAAAAGAATCTGGGATCTCTTACTCTAATGAGTTTTCCAAAATCTTCCTGATCCTTGTGGCTTTTCTGAACTCTCTTCTGTTTTCCAGGTAATTTCTAAACTGAGAATATCACATGATGGACATGTACAAAGCTATTAGAACTTCTCTATCCTTAACGGACATTATTTTTATACAACTAAGTATACCATTGCAATCATTTTGTTACATTCTGTGTTGATCATCTGTGATGAGGAAGTTGATGCATTTTTTTCTAAAATTATTGTTTCCTGGATCATAGTCCTGTAAATAAGGTCTGCCCCTTGTGTTTCTAGATTTATGACCTCACATTTTGGTCCTTATTTTATGCATTGCTTTTGCAAGCAGTCTTTTGACTTCTGATCACTAAGCGACGTTCTTTGCTATTCATAGCTGTTCAAACCTTGGCTTTGTATCATCTCCAGACTCCATGTATATTGATTTTTGTGCTTTCTTCCAGGTCACTCTAAAAATGCTTAATATCATTGGGCTAAGAATGGGTCCCTGCAGGATCCTATTTGAAGCATATCTACATGATGAGTGCTTCACATTTACTGTTGCATTTGAGACACATCATTTATCTCATGTTTGATCCATTTAGTGTCTTCTGAGTTTATTTTTATTGCTATATCTTCTTAATCAAAATGTCATTTGGTACCAAGTCAAATGCATTGCAGAAACCATAATATATTACACTCTAAGTATATTACAATGACTTTATTATGTGTATCAGCCAAACTTTTAATCTCATAAAAGAGGTACCAGATTAGTCTGACAAGCACTGTTTTCCATAATGTTGGAAACAATTAATGCTAATAATCTTTTTATTTTTTCTTAATCAAATCTTTTTTCAGCTCTTCCATTATTTTGACAATGAAAAATATCCACTCACAGGTACGCTGCAAATCCAACATTCAGAGGTGCAATGAAGGGGAGTACTAGTGAGGCAAGTTTTTCCTTACCCAGGTCTTTTTATACTTGGGTTTTCCTCCAGAGTTACTACTGGAATTCTCTCACTGTCATTTAGTGAATAAATGTTCCTTTGCACTATTAACAACACTGGCGTTGCTGCTCAGGGGCAGACTGCTGGTTGCATTCAGCCTCTTCCTAATATTTTCAAATGAACTGTCTGGATCTTCCCTGCTCTAATTGCCCTTCTCCTGCTTGTATCAGCTCTGCGGGTTGCTGCTTCCTCCTTCTCTGATTTCTTCCTTTGCTAATACTTTGTAACCCACACCAACAACTTGGCTTATTTTCAGTTTGTAATGTATTGCTTCCTTGTAGGACTTTTCCTTCCCTGTTTAAGAGACATTTTTAACCAGTATAACCTTCTTTCTGGCTTGTCTGGCTTAGGTATTGTTTTCTGTTGATTAATTTAGATGATTTGCCTACAGGTCATTCTCTTCTGTCAGGTTTTAAGGAAAACTTCTCACAGATAAAATAATCTCTTTCAAGTTCAGCTAGATCAGAATCTTGCAATTCCCTCTCAGTGGAAGTCCTTAATTTTACTTTTTTCTTGGTTTTTTGTTTGCGGTTTTTTTCCCCTCTGAAAAGGAGAAGGTCTTGCTGTGGTTTAATATCCGTGTCTGAATAACTAATTGCTTCAAAATACTTAAAGCATATGTTGTTTTGAAAAGATGCAGAGATAAACAAAATCACTGCAGGTAAAAGCCTGCGGGAAGGTGTGTGCATAGTGTGTTGTGTTCACATCTGGATTTTTGTGTTGCAGGATGTAGTGCATAATGCTCCCAGGCAATGTGAAAATAAGAAGGCTGTTTTCTCTACTTGCAAAGTCTTTGAGCCCTGCAGGTTCTTTCTGGTTTGACTGCTTGTTTTCTGGGTCCTGTGAATTGCTGGGTTTAGTGCCACAGTTTATTCTGCCTGTGTCTCTAACCCGGGGCTCCCGGGAGTGCAGCCTGTGCAATCACACTGGGACTGGGGCACTCTGAGGAAGGTGCCTCCGGCAGCACGCACAGCAAGCTGTGGCTTCCTTGGCTACAAGGCTTCTATGTGGCTACATGGTAAGGACCATGGGTGAGGACCCTGAAGCTGGGCCAGGTATGTCTGTATTAACTCACAGATGTAGGTGTGATTGCACCCACCCCTGTTGTAATGTAGGGAGCAGCTTCTAAATCTTGTCCCAAGTAGGGAGAGTGGGAAGTTGCTCTGGTCTCTGTGTTTTGGAAGGACATTTTGGCAGTGTCCTCTGCTCTTGCTGCGGAGCTGTCATATGTCTGACTAGCGAAAGAGATGAACATCAACAGTGTGCTGAGATGTGCAGATATTGCAGAGCTCATTTTCCTATTCCCCAGGGCCATGGCAGCCCTTATGTCAGGGTAATGCTGTAACTCTCAGTGAGCCTGCACAGTGTTTGCTTGTGATATTTTAGAGTCCTCTGGGTCATGGTGGTCAGAGCTTTTGGGAAGATACTGAAATGCTGGGTCTTTGGTGCTTCCCTGCTCTTGATCTTGGATCTTCTTCAGTGTTTCTGCTGCAAGTTCAGGCTGTACAAGCCCTGTACATTTGCAATGCCTTGACTCCATGGCTGTGTAAAGAATGGACATGTATTTTTTAAATGCAAGGGCTGTGTATTTCAAAATACAGTGTTTACTATGCCTGCAGAAAGAATAACTCAGGTTACATGGGTGCGCTAATGAATGGGATTCATGAACCTTGCAGTGCAGCCCCATGAATCTGTCACCAAAATAAGCCTTGCTAAACTTCAGGGAATGTCTCCACACTCAGTTTTACAAATACACCTCAGAGCAAGGCTCCCTCTCTGGTGGGCCGTTTTAAATGACATGGCCTCATCCCTGGCCAGCAGCATGGCTTACCATCATCTGTCCCTTCTGCAAGGTGTCTTTTCTTCAGGTGTAGCTCTTTCTACTGTCATCCAGGTTTTGGTCAGTACAAGGCCTCATTGCTGCAGTCACCTCTGTAAACCTGAAATCGAGCCAGAAATTTTAAGCAGGTATAAATGGGGGAAGTTTATCTTGCCTGGTTACTCTCAGTGGTGGCTTGTCTCCAGATTAGGTTTAAGGCATGGAGAGACTCCCTGTTGCCACCTAGTAAGAGTGGTAATCAGCTCAAATACTCGAAACAAGTACTTAAAAAGGATCCCTGCTTTGGTTACTCATCTCTCTTCCCTGGTCAGAGATGGCACTGATTGGACTCTATCACAGACTGTGTGGCTTTCCTTATCAGCACATGGGGGCTGATAGGAGCTGTGGTCTCTTTGCATGGAGGGAAGAGCTCTGGCAGGCAGGTCTGTGATTGCTATAGGGTTAGCTGTTTTAAGTAGATTTTGGTTTTGCCTCAGATGCATTCAAAGGAGAATCTGTAAAAGAATGAGAGTTTGTATGATGGAGGTCTCCTGGGAGCGCTGCAGCTGACATCTCGTTTTCCCAGGGCTTGCTGCTACTGCTTCTGCTTCTGCTTGAAGACAAAAGCTGTCTTTCTCAGGTTTATATTCCCTTAGAGCATGGGGATAAATTCAATCCATGCCCAAGGTGCCCTTGGAGACTCATAAGTACTACAGCCTGCGATCAACCCAAGTACTTGGAAATAACAGAGCCGCTGGGAGTGGCAGTGTTTGGAGACATTATGTTCGGTGGGTTCTGTCAGCCCCTTCCAAACTAAAAGTCTTCTCCCAGATGAAGTAGATCTGGCACTTGGGGTGTCATAAGTGAAGGTTTTGTTGCACAGGGAGAATGAAGAGGATCCATGGAAAATCTTCTTCATCAGATGGGATCTTCCACAGGGTTTTACAGAGGCATCGTGTGTATATATGGAAGTATCATTCAGGAGCTTATTTCTTGCTGTAGATTGTTGCTTAATACATAAAAGAATAAGTACTTGCAGCTTTTTTTAAGGGATGTCCTTGTGGAAACCAGTTGGATGATGAAGTGTAAAAAGAAAACTTCAGGAGCAATTATGGCAGGAGTGGTGAAGTGGTACTCTCGTTACAGGCAGTGAATGGTTATTCATATTCTTGTGCTCTTGGAAGCTTCTTGACTTTGGCTTCAGGGCCCTAATTATAAAAACAAGTTGAAGTAGTAACTTCAATGTTGTACTGTGCCAGAAAAGAAACCCTTCTTGCATTGCGTGGATTTAATTTCCAAAAATTGTTTCCAGATGGAGTCTTTATGTAGTGCTGCTTTTTTCTTTTGCTCTCATTTATCATTTAAATAGCAAAGGTAAATTTTCTTCAAGGTAAAACTGAATAAATTTGGCAATGCTAGTGTTTTAAAAAAGAAAAAAAGAAGATAAAAAAGCAAACACACAACAAAGCATTCCTTGAGCAGCAAATAATTTTTATTCAGATATTTTTCTCAAAGATCTCCTCCAGACCTTCTTCTCTATGTCTCTCTAGCCTACAGTCCAGTATTTGAAAGGGATTTTTAGTAATGGAGGGAAAGAGGAAAGCAGACAAGCCATTATAACCTTGCCTCCTGTTGAACTTCTCCAGCGAGGACTACTCGGTATCCAAGAATAGTTAAGCTATTGTTTTCTCTCTGTTTTCCTGCCCATTTTGCAGAGGGACATTTCCTTCACTTTTGATGAGAAGTTCCCTGTAAAGTCATTTTTATATGTCTTGGTAACAGTCCTCTGTCTGTACCCAATGTCTCAGTAATCCTGGGGAGTTCAGAAAAGCCCACCTTAAATGCTGATACTGCTATTCCCCATGACTCTTTTTCCCATGCATTTGAGATCCTTTAGTTGTTGCTTTCTCATGAATTATGATTGTGCTTAGGTTTCTGCTTGGACCGTAAGCTCAAGTTAAACTACTAGTTAGTGACAACTAGCTGGATTTTCAGACATGCTGGCATGACTATTTTGGTACTTGGAAAATTGTTGGACACTCTGTTCTGAAGCTATTTCTCATGTATCTGTCCATGTTGTATTTTTGGTCTGCCTTAAATTTTCTGTTTATTCCATTACGTGTGTATCTCAGCCTTTAGGGGGGCATGTGTTAAACTTTGGATCTAGTCTTTACTGTACATGTGCTCAAATCCCTGAGTTGGCAGGAATTTTGCCTTGAAGAGGCTACTGAAGTTGATCCCACAGCATGAACATCTGCTCTTGCAATCTGTTGAGCTGTACAGCTAGCCCAAGTGTGACTGGCAGCTGCCTGCACCAGTGGTTGAGGTTGTTTGGTTCTTCAGCCCCTGTGCAAAGGTGCTTTGCACCATGAGTTGTCAGCAATTTTAAGTAAGTAACCTTATCTCTGTTGTCTTGTGAGTTGCCATAGCGGATATCTGATACTTGAACACTACGGACCTTGCCAAGAAAGATTAGAGAGTGTTCAGCTCATTAATTCACTGTGGTAGCAGGGGCTGTGAAGAGAACCGATAAAATCTGCAAAATGGTCAGTCCGGGGATGCTCTCTGAGGATGGCCAGAACATGTCTGAGATCCACAGAAGAAATATTTATGTCCTAGTAACGAATACCAGTTTCCAGTGATCATTGCTACCTGTAGTAAATATGTGCTGGTACTGTGGGTTCAAGCTTTGAGTCGCACCTCTGATCAGATGGACCAAGCTTCACACTCGCATGACATCTGGTTGCAGCCCTGGCCTCAACATTTTCTTTCTGTGTTCTCTTGGATAGTTTATATAAACCTTCCCTTCTCTGACTTTTCCCCTCCCGGCCACGCCGCTGGTGGGGGACTCTGACTTGTACAAGTGACTGCCACGTGGTCCTTTGTTTCCATCTACGGCCAAACCACGACACTTCATTTTTACAAAATTGTTCCTTATTTATAATCTTATGCCATATTTATAATTTTAATATACAATCTCTAACTCATAACTGCTTGTTCCTTTTACATCTCTCTTTGCTATATTTGGAATTGAGAAATGAAAAAAAGGTTGGGAAAACCCCTTTTGGAGTTTATTTCCTCTTTATTACAGTATTTAATAATATATCATAATCAAATCACTTCTTGGCCTTAAATTAGAAGTCTTAGAGTTCCATTCATTTAGCTTTATGTTGAGCTTTTTGGCTAGCTAAATGAATGGAACTCTAAGGTTCCTAATTGAAGAGATATTTCTTTGTTTTAAATAATTTTTATTCTATTTTTTCTACACACATATAGGTTTTTCAAGTCCATTGCTATCCACAGCAAATCAAAACTATAACAGAAGTCCTGTTTCATGTCCGTGATAGCAGCAGCATATGCCCAGGAGAAATCATCTTATAGTTTGGTAATATAGCGTATTCCCCAAACATAATGGCAAAATAAACCATAAATCCATCCTAAATAGAGCATGAATGCTGCCGGAGTTGTACGGAGAGTATGTTTAGTAGTTTTCACAGACAAAGTGGTATGTGCCCCAGGGTCTGTGCCTGATTATGGTGTACGAATTCAACAATTAATAATAGATGTCCACTTCATCTTGCTAAATGCCTTGTATATATCTCAATTGTTAACTGTGAATTCATTAATATATGTACAATGCCAAGAGCTGAAACATATGTGTGTAGATAAGCTAAACCTTTCTCCTTTTTCTTTTCTTTTAAATTCACAACTTCAGAAGTTTTTCTTGGTACAGAGACAGATCTGTGTTTTTCTTAGCCTAAAAAGAAAATTTGTGTTTCTCTGGAAAGCAGGAGGTTCTCTGAAGCCGTCTGGTTCAGAAGCCAGTACTGGGCCTTCAGAAATGCTCTACAATGGCCTAATTCTGTTCTGAGTCAAGTCAATTAGCAACCAATAGTAGAGTAAGTAGGCAAATGCTGAGTGCTTTTGGAAAAACTGTTTAGTGGCATGGAGTCTCCTTTCTATCATGTAAAAAAAGAGACCATTCAAAACGCTACAAGAACAGCAGTGCTGTATCAGAGAAAGAATCAGTCTAACCCAGGGTGATGTTTGTAGAAGTAGCCAGCAGCAGATGCCTGAAGAATAACTTTCGAGCAGGGTATGCATTTGGTGGCAATATTGTTACAGCTTCTTGGGTTAAACTATTTCAAGACTTTCATCATACTGCTTAAAGGTGCATGCAACAGAGCCTACAGAGAACACATCAAACATGTTAGTATAATTCTAAATCTGCAAAAGACTTCTGCCCTCAGGTTCTGTTTGGCAACTACTGAGACAAATCTGGATATTGTTACTTGCCAAATAGAGCAAATAAAAAAATCAGGCAAGTTACTCTTCAGTGGTCATGACATAGAATTATTCATGTCGTGTATTCCTGACGTATTGATCGTACAACACCAAAATGAGACAGCGGTCAGTATCCTAGAGGATGGGGCTACTAATCAGGGAGACTTTAGAAAGCTGGAGAAATGAGTTCATGGGGACCTCATGAAGTTCAAAAAGGCAAATACAGAGGCATGCATGTAGGAGAGAATATATCTTTTAAATAATCCAGAATAAGGGTCACAAAAACCTTCAGCTCCTGTTGGAGGACAAGTTGAACAAGAGCCAACAGTGTGTCAGGGTGCACCTGCAGCAATGAAGACCAACTGCATCCTGGGCCATTAGGATCACAGCAGAGAATCACTCCAGGGAATTGATTCTTCCCTTCTTTGTGGCATTTATGAGATAACATATGAGTTATTTATTAGTTCTGGGCTGGAAGAGTAGAGTTTTGGGCTCACAGTACCAAGAAAGGCATTGGCATATGGGACTGGGTGCACCGAAGAGCTACCAAAATTTTTGCCAAGGTATGGCAAAAGACTATGGACAAGGAACTGCTAAGCCTGCACAGACTTACTTTGGAAGACAGTTAGGAGGCTGTTATGATGTTAAATCAATGCCATGTGATTTGCAAGTTTTGCACATAGGTAGACAGGTTCTATATAGATATATTTCCACTTATTCCAGATCGTAGAGAATGCAAGGATAGGTGCCTCAAGGTTTATTATCCAGTAATGCACTCTAATAATGGACTTTTTAAAGGAAAATGTTTCCACCTCCTAGTAGTTCTTGAAATATTCCTAGTCTTCATTCCCAGCCTTCAGGTCAGAGCCCATTAATCGCTGCTGATGGCTCCACTTCCAATGACATTCATTGTCACTGAATGGTCCTGGTTAAATGGAAGATTTTGCCAGAGTAAGAGCTGGATTAACAAATTTGTGTTCTGTCCTGTTACTTAAGGATTTACCTACCCTTGGAAAGTCAAAGTATTCATATATTTAATGAGGTTATTTTTCTGTTTGACCATGTTTTCTTGAAACATTTTCTGATATTCAGACAAGGATTTACAGCTGCTTAGACAGATTTCATCTAAGGTTCCTGAAGAGGATAAAGCAATATATGACACTTTTCAATAAAGTTTATCTTTAAGTGATTTAATTTACCTAGACATAGTCCTGCATGAAAATACCAAGAAGAAACATCAAGAGTGAAGTGTCATAATCCCCTGAGACAGCAAGAGGTCACAAATTATCCTTGGTGTCCTTTGAATAAGAGACATGACATTTTTCATGTGTCAATAACTTCCATATAGACTGGAAAGGGACTACTAGGGAAGGAATTTGGGTTCAATATATCTAGAAGACTGATCGTGTAAAAATGATGACAGATGTAAAACCAATAGAAAATGTAAGCAATGTGTCGGAGCACAATGCATTCTAACCACAAAGGGCATAAAGTATTTTTTGGCTGTTGCACCCTTCCAATGTGTGATGGCAAATGCTTTGTTTTTACCGAAATTGATAAACATACCTCACACGAAAAATAAGATTCTTATTAAGATATCTACTAGATCTTTCTTTAAGTTGGAAATATTAAAAAATTTCAGTTTCTAACGAAACAACTTTTTACAGAAATGCATTCTTTCTAATAGTGAAAAAATTAATCTTAATAAAAATAAGTACTTCTCACAGCCAATCTAAAACAAAGATCACAGAAAGTAAAATTTAGAGCTCCCACAGCAAGCCTAATGTCACAAGAAGCTTCAACATATTTAGGCAGGAGTATTTGTGGGAACCAGTCTGAGACCAAATGATCTTACACTTCACATTTGAGAACTGTTCCAAATCCTGTCGGTTTCCATGGACTGGAACTCAATGAATGCACAAACCAAGAGCAGATTTTGACTGATCACTGTGATAAAATACACGATGGTAGGGTGTATGAAATAGGCACTTCTCTGCAGAAACTGCTAATCCTTTTGAAAGAAATGACATGTTTTTAGCATTGGACCTCACCTATTGTTAATGAAGAAGAGAAACAATTAAATGGGTAAAGGGGACTGTTAAAACAACACTTAATTCTGACAACTTGATAAAGTATCTTGCTAGTTAATCAATACAGCTTCTGGGAGTCTAGCAGCACTTATTGATGTTACTGATGTCTGCATATTTGCTAGTTTTAAGTTCCTGTGCTACATTAACAATGAACCGGTGGAGAAGTTTTTTTGTTGTAAATAAGCTGAATGGAGATCCTAGTAGACAGGAAGTTTTCTTTGGGACAGATTTTTTGAAAACCATTTGTATCATCCTGCTTTTGTTCCCAGTAAGGTTTTACCCTTCTTTTTTGTATCTTGAAAAGAAAAAAAAAATTGGATCAAAGCGAAGTGTGTGATTAAATTGGTAATATTAAGTAAGCATGAACTACTGCAAACAAACACAACTGCATGTTGGCTATATAGATTATCAAAAGAAAAATACAAAGTGGTGATATACAGTGAAAAATCCATGCTGGTGTTACGTGTATTTCAACGCCATCCCTGTCCAAGACAAATCAACTTCCAGTTCTATTTCTTATTTCCACATTACCAAAGACATTGAAGTTGTCATTTAGTAAAACTACAAAGTAGTTACTCACTGAAGCTATGTTCAATTGTACTAGATCAGATTTGGATATTCATCAGTTCTGCATTAGTTAATCTGTCTGGCTACGTTAACAACCATTAGTTTAATGGTAAAAATGTTTGGCATAGCTGAGCAGTGGATACAGTTAATAAAAGTGGAAGCAATGAAAGATTCATTTAAGACAGTAATAAGACTCAAGTGTACATTATATGAGATTCATATTTGTTTGCATATGAGTTGCAGACTTTTATGCTTTAGTTTCATTTTACCCAAGGTCTCTGAAAACAGAGTAGCAGCTCCCTCACTGTATTAATGGTAACTATATGCAGATTCTGTCTTTTCTGAAAAGTGTAGGAATTATTATGAAGTTTGTTAGGCAATATTTTATTACCTTATACCTGGCAGGCCTGACAGTTTTAGTACCAACTTTGCATGTCATTAGATAGTATTGAGGTGAAACTGCAAGAATCAACTTCTACACATCTTCAGTTGTTCTGAAGACTTTTCCTTGAAGTCTTCTACTGACTTCAAGATCAGAGTTTTCCCTTTTGAGAATTTTCAAATAGTGTTTTCTTTTGGGGTTCCAAATGTACATGTAAATGTAAATGTTCAGCTTGATGGTTGAGTTAAGAGAAGGAAATAATCTGGATCTGCTCCAAGAATGACAGTAGTCATTCTTCTTCAGTTTTCATAAAAGTTATATTGACAGCAAAATAATTTTCATTGAACTGATTTTATTGTATATTGGTCATAATCATACTTTTTCTCACACTGTCATCTGAGTAGATGTTTCTGTCTGCTAAGCTTTGTTCCTCATTTACATAGATTTTAAATAATCTCTGTCCCATGGGACCTAACAGCATAAGCGTCTCTCACACTGTTAATGTTTTTCCTGCTCCAGAGCAGGGAAATTATATCAAATTGCCAATGCATGTTAATTAAGGTAAACTAGGAACAATTGTTTCCAAGCTATATTTAGCTTGACATTTGCTTCTGTCCCAGAGCAGAAAAAAGGCTTATGTGCTCAAAAGCTTTTCTTTTTTTCCACTTGTATGGAAAGATAGGAATTCTCTTTACAAATCTACACATTCTTGGTTTTAATTTAATTGAATGCAATATTTGTTAGAACAAATTGGGACAGAAGTAATATTGAAGGCATAGAATCAAATAAAAAATCCTCAAGAATACAACAGTTAATAAAATGTTATATACAAATTAGCTATTATATCTCTTGCTAAGAACTGACAGGTTAAATTTGCTAAATTTAACTTATATAAAGATTTCCAAAAGGATTTTTATACATCTGTTTAACACTATGAACCAGAACAAAGTTGATTAATTTATTTCAGAGCATACCTCTAGTGTACACCTTGATTTATTTTTGTGCACACCTAGCAGACTAGTAATAGAGATGGAGAGGCACTGCAAAAATACAAAAAACATTGGTGATACTTAATGTTGAGGTAGAAGGGAGAAAATACACTGATATAAGCCCCAAAAAGAGCTTGTTTTGATGGTAATCACAAAAATTGTGTTCCTAAATATCTTCTACAGGAGGAATAAATAAATTGTTTCATAGACGGCAAGTGTTTGAGATTAAAATAATTTCCTGGGATATAAAATACTCTATGTTACTATAAATTTGGAGTCTCAATGTATGACCCTGGCCAAATGGTTTCCAGTGATGTTCAATGAGATGGCTGAGCTGATCTAACAGATCCCTGCTGTGTTCCTGTTTTCCTGCCCTTTCCCCATTCTTTCCTTTTGATTACGTCTTCCTGCAACTTGCTTTATAGCAGCTCTGGCACACATCTGACCATCAGTGAGCCTTTTCAGTTCACTAGCAGGACAGAAAACTAGGCCACCAAGAAAAAAAAAAGAAGGAAAAGAACAAAAATAGTTTTCTGTCAGTTCAGTAAGTTCATATTCTGTAGTTTTCAGGAGTCCAAGTTAGCTATGTTTATTCATTATGACTTTTGCATAAATTGATGTCAAGATTGGGATTCAAAACCAGGAAGGAATTGAAATTAGTAAAATTTTGGCATTCAGGCAACTCAGACAATTTTTTAAATGTTCAGCAATGAATTTCTTAACATACAATATTTTCCTCTCTTTTACTGACTGCTTATGGAAAAAGGAGAAAAAGAAATAAAAGGAAACATTATATTATTCCAGGTGGTAGTAAATAGGAAGCAGATATCTTCACCAATACCTGTATAGGAATCAAAATCACATCTTCTTAAGTGGCACACAGCCATAAGGCATGCCAGTTAGAGATACTGAGACACAAATTCCCTGCCACAGAGAAAAAAATGGACAATGAGGTACAACCAAACCTTTGTGGATGTCTTTTCTATTCTGCTCACCAGCCTCCAGCACAGAGGCAAGCAATGGTGTAGAGTCAGAAAGAAATTCTACAACCATGTGATAATATTGTTATTTTTACCACTTGAGCACTGTGATACCTTTATTTCCTCATGTCTTTTGAGATCCTTGTAAAGTTATAAATGTATATTTGGAAAATGTAAGAATGGAAACACATGAAGACTGAAAAGGGAAAGAAGAGGAAATTAAGAGAAGGAGTGAAAGTGTAGTGAAAAAGTGTGCTGAATTTGAAGACAAATACTGGAAAGGAAATAGAATTGTCTTCTAAATGCTGAATTTTGGTTAAAAATATCAGAAAAGACATATCACATTTAAGCTTGGAAAGATGCCTAGATTCACTGAGTAAATGTCATTTGCAGGCAGGTGAGGTGAAGAAGGAAAACCTAATATGCTTAGTCTTAAAAGGAGCTGTCACTTAGACACACTTTCTCACACAGTTCCTGGCATGTGCACTAAGATGTTAGAACTGTCTGGGATTTGGAAGGGAAGGCAAGAGGACTAATTTGCAATGCAGCATTTAAGAAATACAAATAGAGAAAACTGGATTTTTTGCTAGTAATCTGGCAGCTTATTCTATCAGTGGTTGCATACTCTAGTGTTTCCCTACCCATCTGCAGAAAATAAATTACAGCCTGATCTTGAAAAGAATAGAGTTTTTTTTATTAAGTGGCTGGTTAAAAGTATACATTGTTAAATGTATACTTTGCATTATTAAACATTATTACATTACATTATTAAACAATTAAAACCTATTTGGCAATATCTATTTATCATGACCACATACTGATAAGCATTACATATTCTGTTTTGTGACTCTGAACTCTGTTCTTATTCCTCCAGACTGACTTTCCTAGTTCTGTGATCTCCCTCATTCCCCACACACAAGGTTTTCAGGATAATGTATTTTTTAAATCAGTGGTTAAATTGAAGCAGCTATTTTCTATAGCACTTGTGGGTGCACATTATCTCAAGCAATTGATTCAGGAAACATAAAGCTTTATTCTATGCCAACTTACATCTTCTTCTATTAGAACAGAAAATTGTCTATTTGATTTATCACACAGAATTCATACATTTTCCAACTTTGTTCTAAATACTGAACAGAAAAGTGTTTTCAGTGTTCTGCTTTTCCTTTACCATTCCTTCTGATTTTGTCCTCTAATAAAGTTGGGTGTTAGGGCCTGTAACACAACCATTTGCTTAGTCATATGTGATAAAATGATTCTTTTGACTTTCATTATCGATGACCTAAGTGGGTAAGGTTACAAATTGTATTCAATTTCATTAACTTTGTCTTTTATTTTTGCATTAAACTTCACATATAAATGTGTGCAATAAATTCTGGATGTTGGTGTGCTCACATATTTTTATCAATTCCTTCCTACCTCTTATTAACTAAGGTGAGATTTTGTTTAGATTTTTTGAAGGATTTCTTCTGAAAATCTACCTGGCTGAAGTGTCTGCTCGATTGTAAAACATTCTCTTCTAACTTGCCAGGCTAGCAATTGTTTTGAGCTTTGGGAAATGGCCTTTTTTTAAATTCCTGGTGCATGTGAGGCTCTTAGGGATGCCACAGCTTATTTAAACTGGCACAACCAGGTAATACTATCTAGATAGATAAAGGAACTATTATCTTTCTAGCTAGAAGTTCAAATCAGGTGCTTTCTTTCAGGAATTTATTCCCCAAAGGTAAAATAGGGTTTTATTGTCTATTATGAGAGAAGCTATATCAAATATCTACAGCTAACTGCTTGCTCCAGACCATCTGTTCTTTTGCAAAGTTTCCTTGGCAATACACTTTCTCTTGTTCAATTTTCAGAGAACTCGACTGTGATCTTGTGCTACAAAAGTTCTCAGCAAGGATACATGAAATCACTCACCAATATCCCACTGGCCATTAAAATTTTTTTGATAATTTCTCTTATGGAGTCCTGAGTCTGTGTGGCTACTTCAAAATTTTTCACCACCGCAGGGGCCAAAAACATGGTTTTAATTCCAACTCATTAGTTCTCTTTGGAAATGCCTGATAAGTCTAGGAGCAAAAGGGGCCACATATTATCTCTCGCAGGTAGTAAGAACAAGGCTACCTTCTTCTGGGAGGAGGGGAGTGAGCAGGAGACTGTGCTGTCATTTGTCTTTAGGAAAGGAGAGTAAGTCCTGGCCTATTTTATTGACAAATGCAGGTTAAATGGTTCTGTAGCCATGGCTTGCTTTACCGCTTTCAATTTTTGTTTTGGTAACTTTCTGTTTGGTCCCAAGCAGAAATTCCTATTGTGGTGCTACCTATGACGTTACAAACAATGCAGACAGGTTGAGGTTGAACTGTGTAATTTCCAGCCTTGAATTCAAAGCTGCAATGCACATCTGAGCCAAATTCTGACATAGCTTCCAAAGGACTTTTCTAATAAAATCAATAAATGATCTGTTAAAGCTTGTAATAAGGTGGGAGTCCCTGTAGGTTTTTTCTCTTCCCCTTATGGATGCTTTTTGAAAGTCTGCATCAGATACTTTCATTGAAAAATCAGTTCCCCATAAATAAAATAAAAGACTGTATTAAGTCAAGTAGTTCCCCTGATACTATTTACTTCATTAACACTCTCCCCATGTCTCCAGGGGATGTTCAAGTTCTCCTTGGGGAAAATAAGCATCTCTCTAATCTGTTTTTTGCCTTGGTATTTTTTAAGTTTATTTTCTAATTTCTGATGAGCATAAAACATGCTATCAAGTTTCAGGAGCTTTTATGTTGCATTGAACTTCCTTCTAAGGTACCCTTCTCTGTTGAATCCTCTGCAACTCTGTGAATTATATCTGTAAGTATATCTGTAAGGTTATCCTTTTGAGATTAGTAGTTTCTTATCTAAACTGACACCTTATAGGGTAAAATAAATGTATCACGAGTCTTTTAAGAAATGAGAAGCATGGGCTGAGTTAGTCAAGCCCTATCTGCCCTCTCTGCAAGTGTTGACACTCATTTTTTCCTATTTTCTACTGACCTTTTAAGGAAGACATTTCTATTTCAGTTGTGTTAGCAGCCTTTGGTAGGTAAGGGCCACAGACAGGTTAGAGATTCATTCAGTTAAAAGCTCTACAAACAGATAAAGCATGATAGCAGCTCTACCATGAACTCACAGTCAAAAAAAAAAAAAAAAAAAACCCAACCAAAAAACCAAGGAATAAAACAGATGCATCTGACAAAGATGCTGAGCTATTTTAACACAGCCTGGGCATGTAGGCAATTCATAAGCCATCCAGCAGCAATAACCATAGCTCCTCTCCTGCCTTGTGGGTTTCAGATGACAATTTTCTGCAGGCATTATGGCAAAGGTGATTTTAAAAGGATTTAAGAGTCCTCTACTCTTGTTACAATGGCTGTAACATTATAACTTTTGCAGCCTGGGCCTAGCAGTTATGTACAAATCAAACTCCAGTTTGGGTCAACGAGATCAAGTGAAGAACTGGATAGCACTCTGCTTCATGCAAAATTTAAGAAATGTATTAGAAATAAAACCAAAGATGAGTCACTGTACAGGTTTTTTCAGAGTAAGAAAAAAACCAACCCTGCTAAACTTTATTATTGCCATTGTACTTCCATATGCTTTATATCATCTATTATTTTGTAATTTTAGATGGATGATTTCACAACTGAGATGTTAAATATATGTCTGAATGCATATTTCAAAATACACCCTAAGCAACATAGTGGAAATCTAGTAAATACAGGCAATAGGGTCTAGAGAGTTTGGTCAATTGATGAAACGCTATTTTCTTCTTAATGGGGACCTGAATAACTTTCTGGTCTCTAATAGCTGCATTGACTAGAGTTTCTGAAACACCTTGCCCAGGCTGGCAGACATGATGCATATGATATAGGAGACCCACACACTTCTGGAGAGCAGTGGGGGCCAAGTAGAATATTCTGGGGAATAAAAAGTATCACCAGACTCCATTAATTGGTGTAATTGGGGAAATAAGTCTGTGCTTCCTTGGTTTACTTAAAAAATACTCACAGCAACTTCAATTATTTCAACACTCTTTAAAACTGTTTTACCTGAAGTGGCATGTTTTTTTTTCAGCATAGAAGAAACAATGTCTTCTTTCAGATAGTTCCTTTCATCAAGGACTTCAAAGCACACAATGAAAACATATTTTTGTTTGTTTACATTACATAATGGATCACAGCACAGAAATACCTGAGTTTACTGATACTTAGGCTGATATAACAATGGAATTCAACCTCTTGTTTTGGGCTCAATATCCCAACTATATCATATCTGTTTCCAGGTTAACTTCAGGCTGAGTCTCTGTACCCATTTTTGGAAGAAAAAGATGAAGAGATTACAAAATGCTGCACATACCAAAAAGCAGCTTGCTTAATAGTTAAATGAAAGATTGCTGAAATTTATAAATTTATTCATAGCAGAAAATAGCAGAGAATCAAATAGAAAGAATCCTGACATCTGTATAATTTTGACTCATTTGCTACTATTTCATAGCAAGATTTGCCCATAAGCACCTTTATTTGAGATCATGATTAATTCATATACACTGGTTGCAGATAAGCATAAGTCTAGGGGAAGATCCCATATTACACTTAATTCATTTTTTTTTCTCAAGTCTTTAGTCAGATTGGTTGGATTCAGCTCATAGGTTAAAGACGTACAAATTTAGCTGTGCAGAGGTCATCACCTGTAATGTTCCTCATTAAGAAATAAAATGTAATAAAAAATTTGTTAGGATTCAGCTCCTTACACTTAGGTGTCTAATCATATTTGACATTGCCTAGGGTATCCAATGTATCCACAGAAGACTCACACATATGATCTGTAGGAGATGCGAAATAGTGCATTGCTATGACAAATTCTTCAACTTTGGAGTTAAAGTTACTGGCAATGGCTGATAAACTTATCAACCAAACTTGCAGCAGCAGTTTGGGTGTGTAAACTCTTCTCAGTGGTTGCCAGTGAGAGGACAAGGGGCAATGGG
>BJBW01001868.1:80540-162451 GCA_004320125.1 Scolopax mira
TTCAAGACCTGACTGGATGCAGTCCTGAGAGGCATGCTCTGGGTGGTCCTGCATTGGCAGGGGAGTTGGACTAGATGATCTCTATGGTCCCTTCCAACTCCAAAAAAAATTCAGTGAAATTCAGTGAAATCTCATCCACTGGAAGAATATCTGTGTAGATGAGTCCAGGCGTGTGCACATAGGGTGATGAATGCTTCTTCCGCTGACAGACATTACCTAGACATCAGTGTCTGGATATAAAACTATTACAAAAGTAATTTTGTTTTTTTTTCCTCCTTTGTTCTCAAACCCTCTCTCAATTGGAAAATTCAGAGAGAGGGAAAATTCAATGTCATCACCCCCATTCTATAGCTGAAAATGGAAGTGGAAAAGAGCTAGATCATTTGCCCATGGTTACTTCCAATGACACCACCGCCAGGGTGTGCTGACCTTGTTGCTTTCCAGTGGTCAGCTCAACAGATGTCAATGTTACCCCTGTTAAAAGAAGACAGATCTGTGAGTTGCAGTGTTTCTGTTTTGTTTCATTTACAATGCTGAGGGGTGAAAAGAGGTTGTGAATTTATGAAAACTCATTTTTTGTTTAAATTTATGCAAAACCTATTTGGATTAGAAGAATGCAACCCTTTTCTTATGGTTTAGGCTGCTGTAGCTGAAAGGTCACATTCACTATTGGGAACATCGGCACTTCTTACACGAGTGTAAATAACAAGAAGTTATACTTCTGACTTGGAAATTAGCCCTCAACACTTCACTGGAATTATTGTAAGTGGCTCAGGTCTCCAAAAAGCCTCTGTACAAAATATTGCTCTGCTAAAGAAATTTCACTCTTAAGCTTGCTCATTCACATCTCAAAGCCAATATTAAAATGAATTCTGATTATTTTCCCTTTAAATCATATGTACTTTGGTCATTTGATGCAACAATATAATTCAGGGGAGGGGTATAAATTTTATTGACCATGTTAAATTTCCATATTTGTTTGGTTTTAGATTTAATTAGAAAGGAAATTGAATTGCAGAAGACAGATATTTGAAGCTCTATAGATTTTTCTGCCCCATAAGCTGCAAGGGATATGTTCTTTATATATTTATATATGTGTGCATATGTGTAAGCATACACACAGATAATTGTGCTACAACTATGAGGAAATAAAACTCCTGCTTCCTCACTTTCTGAAATGATACACATGTTTAGGCTTTGTGCATTTTTTTCCCAAGTTTTTAATTTTTACTATTCTTTACTATTCATCAGATCCTTGAGAGTGGGGATGGGAGGAAGAAGGAGGGAGGCAGGAAATAAATGAAAATATACACTTAGAGTCTTAATTAAGATTTATTTAAACCAGCTACAAAACAGTATTTAGCATCCTGATGGGAGCAGATTGCTTTCATATTTTATGTAATTTCCCATTTTTAAGTGAGAAAAGTGGCACAATATTAGACCTGAATTATTGCCTCAGGATGCTGAGACATTTGAGGTTTCAAAGCACGAAATTTCTTCAGTGCCGGATTTGCCATAAAGCCACTGTAAACAACCCAGCAAAGCTTTCCCTTTGCTGCAGAACTCCCTGCACCAACCTCAGAGGAAGGTAGAGATGGGTTACTAAAGGCAACTTTCAGTTTTTGTGCATCTTTTTATGACATGACCTTGAAGGCTCATGGTATGCAATAAAATGTGAAATGGGACTTACTCTTCTGGGCCATATCTTTGAAAAAGCCATCCCATGGAAATAAGAGTGAGATGGTATTTTCTAAAGCACATAGGAGTCAGTCCATCTTCCACTGAACTTCATGGTACTTAGCTCCAAAATTATTTCCAAAAGTTTACGTATTCATCTATAAATACATAAATACTTTTGAATAGATGGTCCTCAATACCAAGGAAGAACCATGATAGTGAGAAGTAATATGTGACTCAAATCACCTAAAATACTATAGCTATCAACTGAACTAGTATACTAACCAGAAATAAATGGACTTTAGCAGTGGCTTTGTCAATACCTTCTAAAAGCAGGTGTCCTTCCTTGCATGGTTTTGGCTTATGCCAGGTATTCTAGGGGCAGGTGCAAAGAGACTTCAGCCCATGTAGGTATGAGCTCTTGTGTGGCATTTGTCCTCAGGGACTGAGAATAGCTATGGCCAATTGTATTTCTTGGCCTGGATTTATTAGCATAGTTTCTGTAGGGCTAAATGAGAAACCTGTAGACCTCTATCACCTTTCCTTCTCCCCTCTTACCCCTAGTAAACCCTTGGCAGGAAGTTTTGACTAAATTGAAAATGTTGCATTTAGTCTTCATTTTTAAATCCCAAGCCAATGACAGAAGCTATAATACATGGAAGAATGTTGGTGGAGAAAAGAGGTGTGATATTTGGCCACTGGTTATATCATCATCATCCCCAAGAGAGAAAAGCTACAAACAGGGACTTCCACAGAAGTTCCCATTAAGCACTTCATTTGTAAAATCAGCATCTAGCAACCCCCAAAGTTCCCTGTATAGGTCAAGCAGACAACCTCCACAAACATGGTGGAAAACAAAATATTTTGCCATCCATAATCTGAAAACAATCTCAGTTACTCAATTCTGAAGCCTTTCAATGGAAAAAACTCCATTACCAGTCTTTGTGTTTTTTTCCAGAGAGAATTTTCCATTCTCACTCTATATATGCCCTCCTCTTAAACAAGGCAGCCTTGATATAATGGTATATTAACTGTGGGATCTAATATATTTTTGACAAGGCTTAGCAGAAATAATACCACCACTATCAAGGAATAAAATGAGAAACATAAAGATGCTGTTTAAAATGCCAAAGAGCTCTAGGGTAAAAATATGAATATAAGGCTGATACAAAGACTTTTGAATCTAATAGAAAGAGTCATGATGAATTCAGCGATTCGGGAATAAGGCCCAGGAAGACCAAAGCATCACCTTCTATTAAGCTACAGTCCAGCCCTCTGCACATTTCTAACACGTGAACTGATTTTCACCAAGGCTGCTCAGCAATCTGATCTTGGATCAGTGCCAGCTAGCACATTGACCTGGGAGCACCACAAGTCACTTAGGGCACCTGTCTGTGTTTGAACTTTGGGACAAAAACCATCTGGAAACCTTTGGGGCTTCACAGGCAAGTGCTTTGGGATGGAAATGGCTTTGCAAGACTATATAAGGCAGCAAGCAAGAATCTGTGGGCTTGTACATGTCAGGCTCTGCAGGCACCAGGGGCACAGGAAGAACATCCTCTGCAGTGGTCCCCAGGCTGTGCCAAGCTATCTTGCAGAGTGTTGCAAAGTCATTTTATGTTACCTTAGTGTGTCCCTAGTTTAGGCCCAATCACATTTGCTGAAATGGGAATTAAATCCACTACCAGACCTTGTGAGTAGCAGAGAAAGCCCTTGTTCTGAAGGAATCATGTCATAAAATATGCATGCAATTAAAAAGTGAAATATCAAACTGTTTTCATTTACAGGGAGCAACGCGATAATCCTATAGCTGGCAACTTATTCACAGAGTATGTCTCTTTTGTAACAACACCTATGATCACATATAAAATATTTAGGAAATGCTTTAGCTTTTCTAGTCTGCAGTCTTTAAAATATCCTCCTAATTCTTTTTATAGAGTGTGCCAGCTAATTAGACTAATTTAATCAGCAGCAATACAAAGTAGTCTTTTGATCATATAATGGGTATTTCAAAAAGCCCATTGCAAATTCACACTCTCTCTGCTTCTTCTTCCTTAACGTCCTCCTACAAGTGAAAAACCCAAAAGCACCACCAACAAAAAAAAAAGGTTTGCATTTCACAAACTACTATTATTTTCACTGAATTTGGTCTTGAGTTGCTGTTTTTTCCATCACAGCGAGCTTGCAGCTGCCTGAGTTTGCTCAACCACTAATGGTAGATTGCCAAGTTGTCCTTGAAACACTTCTGTGCTCAAGACTTCTGTGCTTACTCCCTGATGTGGCTTGTGTGAGTCTGTGTGTAATGCTCACGGACCTGCTCTTTTTCCATATTTCCTGTAAATCCACCTCTGTGCATGAGACTTGCTGAATATTCCCATGTGTAGAAGAAAGTTCATGTGTAAAAGTCAACCTGCATAGGAAAGGAAAAGTACATGCACAGGAAGCTCTCAGAGAGAGAGGCTTCATTTTGGATAAAAATTAAGTCATTTTTATTTTGTAGAGACATAAGAAGGTATAGGATACTATCACTTGAGCAACCAATAGATATTATTAATTTCAATTTTTCACCTGTAACAGCCAACAGATGATGGTTTCTCTTCTTTCAGACCCATTTTTATTTTCCTAGATTGTTTTCACTTTTTCAGATGATAAGTGGCTATTACAGTTTCTTGGTTTTGTGTTTATTGGTGGTATCTCAGGATGCCTCCAGGTTCTAGATACCCCAGCTGTATTTCAAAGAGGCCAGCTGCACCTTTCAGGGTTGTTTCAGGTTCCAGAGCTGGGTTTCCAGCTCCTGGGCTGGCAGGCCTTACTTTTCAGTAATTTTCCCTTCTAACTAGGCCACCTTTATGGTTGCTCACATCATCATCCTATATTCGTATTTCACTGTTATAGTCACTGTATTTTTGTTCAGAAAATATTTTTTTTTATTTTTACCAGAATAAAAAAAAAAAAAAGAAAACAAAAACCCAAAGGAAAATATTGATCTGTTTTCCTCTCTCTTACTTTTCACATTTTGAAAAATGTTTTTGACAACAATGACAAGATTTTTGAACTGCCTGAAATGTCCCATGAGAAGCAAACCTACTTAGGAAGTCCTTTAACCTCTAAGGATTTAACAGTCTCAAACATCTGTTTTCTGTGAGTGATGACAGCTAAAGAATGTGGAGAAAGAGAGTCACAGGAGAGATGCCAATACCCTAGGGAAGAGATGACATGAAGATCCTCTTTGTGTTGCTCTACATAAAGCCTCGAAAAACTCAGCACATTTTATGATTTTTGGGTACATTGAGGTCTATATTCCTAAACGCATCACTGCTCTGATATTTTAAGGTTGTCCCATGCTTATCCAGAACATGCAGTGCATCCTTCCTTATGCAAATAATTTATAATCTATAATAATCTGTACCAAAGCCCTTTATTTCAGTATAAATTTGATGCCTTCTCTGCCCCTTTGGTGCATCCACAGACAGACTCCCTGGGAATCAGGCTATGGAATTGCTTTTCCCTTGGTAAACGGAGTTCAGAGAGCCTGAAAGATGGGAGCAATAAATTGGGGGCTTTCTGTTAATTGACTCATGATCTGTGTGGTTTTTTTTCAAACCTGACACTACAAAACACAGGTGAAGCTGGGAAGCAAGCAGGGACAAATTAGATTTCCTGACCAAAGAAGATCAGAATTTACTAATCAAGAATGGCAAATTTTGATGGAAGAATTTCCAAGCATGTGTGGGAAGATAGTTTTAAAGGCTAAATAATTTGTGATTAACACGAATTTAATCTAACTTTATTAACATTATAATTCAGGATTGATAAGAATAGAATATCCTTCTGTCCTAGAAAGAGGTTATTTTCAGAAGCTCTGTGTAAATTTGCAGATAAACAGCTTAAAAGTTTTCATTAATTTAAAGCACTAAAATAATTTTAAGAAGTAATTAACTAATAATTAAAATTGCTCATGATGGAAATATTTGGCTTAATTTCTTTAGGTAAGGATGTATATAACACAAATTTATATGTGTTACTAAACATTTATATATGTAAAAAGTCTTGTATTTTCTCCACTATCTCTAGTTTTTAATAAACTTCTGATTTTCAAGGTAACATAAGTAATCTATGATCATTCACATGCATCTGCCTTACTACTTTTCAGTGTTAATAACTGAAAACTACTGAAGCAAAAATACAGCTTCCTATTAGCAGCCTGTGGTAATAAAGAAGGTCTAAACAATACGTACTACTTAGCTCTTAAATGAATTACAATCCTTGGGTGTTAAGTAGTTGTGTATTTTTAAACAACATTTAAATGTCTTTTCTATAGCTGCTATTGTTTCTAAAATGCCTGTATTTTACCTGGATTTTTGCTCTAATTTCTAAAATAGCATTTTTAAACAGCTGTTAGTTCTTCTGTCAAGCCCTTGCTTTATAATCACCAGTAATGAGCCAACAAGATTCCCACTGCATTCCCTCAAGCTATAATACACAGGGAAGCAGAATTTTCAGACTTATTTAACTAACATTTCAAGCAGAAAAGTTGACAACATTTTTCAATGACATTTATGTGCAGGAAAGGGGAGGACTTGTTGCTCTGTACAAACCAAAGCCCTGTTAATCCCTCACCTACCAAAGAAATTAAATAATACCTGCAGGTGGGCTGAAGTTTCCTCCTTTGTTCTCAGAGATAAAGTATTAGCCAGCTATTAAATGAATCTGTAATATGAAGGAAGGAAAAGAAATGTTTTCTGTGTGACAGGTATTTTTAACTTTATTAGGACTTATTTGAATGTTTCAATGTCACACTTAGTGCAATGGTCTTATACTTCTACTCCAGGCCTATGATATTTTGCAAGTAGGTCCATGGAAATTAATAGCAATGTTAAAAATGCATATCTGTTTTCAATGCAAGAGTTGCAATATTAGACACAAAATAAGTCAGTCACAGTACTCTAGATTAGTGGAAAAAATTGACACATCTGCTCACGCTAAGCAATCCTGAGTTCTCAGGGTTAAAGAGCATGATTGTGTTCAATGACAGAAAAGGTACAGAAATGTGACTCTAGGTGAGTGACATAAAGCACTTAAAAGTCCAGAAAGGATAATTCTTTGTGAGAATTGAAATATATTTACATATATATTATTTTTGGTGCAGAGTTTATGATACCAGCAAGATAAATGTGAGATGACAATGGAGCTCAGTATAAAGCTTTTCTCCTCCAGGTTGTCTAATAGAAGATGGACAAACCTCAGACAGAGGTTTTTGAGATTAAACTCAAACCTCCAAAAATTAGAAGTGGAAGAAAATCCTCCAAATATCTTTGGATGTGTAGGTGTATTTACTTATGTGTTTGAATATTACAGTTGTCAGACCCTTCCTGTTAGGCTACAGGACTCTTTTCAGCACAGTTTAAATAGGCCCAGACTTGACTGTATGGAAGGAGGTTGGTACAATAGCAACAACCTGAAATTCAACAGCTCTTGAGTTAATGTTTAAATGCTATTATGCATCTTTTGCACCGGGCACCTGGATGACTTAACCATTTTCCATCTGAGAGGACTTTCGTTTTCATCACATGCCACACAACACAAACACCATGCTCTAGGGTACAGAACATAGCTGGTTAGATTCATTCACAGCCATGCTCCATCCCACATAAAAAGCAAGCAAAGCTGTCTTATTATTAGGCCTTTTTTTTTTTATAAAATGAGGTGAATTACATTTGATAGTATGTTCATATTTAAAAAATAATTTTTTTGAGAGTATGTCTTTTATGACTTTCAAGCTATGCACATTAAAACTGTCAAAATTTGGGAAACTATTCAAATCTAAATAATAAAAAAGTGCTGATTATATTCAACATTAAAAAACTAAAAAATTGGCCTTTTTCCCTGAAAATTAGGTTCTACCTTGGAATTAACACCTACTATAGGAATAACTGCTAATTACCTATTTTTTTATGTCTCATTGAAGTGATCTAGCACAAAAAAGAATCAGAATAAGATTTATATCTGGTTTGGATTTGAAGGTCTTTCTTTCCCCCTGTTTAGTGGATCTCTGTAAAGCATCTAAAAATATCTGCTGATGGAAACTTGTTTGACAAAAAGTCTCACTGAGGCTATTTTAATCTATCCAAAGATACTTTCCTCACAGTGAACATCTGGAAAGTGTTGTAACATATGCTGTTCTTAATAGTGAATTATCCCACACATTTCAAGAAATGGAGGACCTGAAAAAATTTTCTTTTTCTTTCACCACTGTTTGCATGCTTTACTAAAAGTTATTCTTCATATATATTCTCTTTTCTAAGTAGCAGATCCTACATATATAATGTTTACATATGCAATTTAATTTGGTGAGCCATTCCACCCCTTGGATTTCTTCTACAATTATATTTTTACCAAAAAAAAAAAAAAGTCTTCTAGTTTGATAGAACTTTGGGGCTTCTAGGCATCCCTGCTTTAACTATAATTGCATTCAACTTTCATATAAGGACAGTCATTGCTATTTCTAGTCATTTTGTTGTACATTAGAGGTGGGTTTTCAGATTCACAAATTACAAATTTGAATGGAGTTTCTAACTGGATGATTCATTGGCATGAGTCTCACAAATATATATGTGCATGACTGCATTAAAATTCTTGCTACATGTTGTTATATGGATTTTCTGACCTGAGTTTGGACCTCCTAAAGAAAAACACCCTACAGAAAACAGCAGAGTGCATTGTTATTCAATGTGTTCTTTGATTTCTCTAGGCAGTTCAATCTCTAGCTGAAAGACAACTGCAACATGACTCCCATTCAAAGGAAATTTGGAGCAATTGGAGACTAGCAACTTTTCCAGTAGTAGAAAAACCTGAATGTTAGCCTACAGTAAACCAATTCTTATTCAGAGTAATTTCATTTCCACTGGTGAAATCAAGAGCAGAATTATGCCCAGATTGCCTAGTAAAGAACAGGATGTAATGAAGGCTGGATTTACTTTTACAAATCCTCTTAGGGTATTGCTTCAGAAAAGATAAGAAAAATAATTTAATTTCATGAATAGTTCAACAGTTGTAAAATCCCACAACAGAAAGGAGACTTCTGGAGAAAGGCTTCCTTGGGGTAGCCAACTGCCATGGTGAGTTGGAGCATCTCACTGAAGTCCCACATCCAGACACATCTCAGATGAGTGCTGCAACCACTGTGTTATTTTGAAATGAAACATGCTCTTCTTTTGACAAAGATGTCACCTTAACTTGAGGAATTAGTCCTTTTTCCCCCTATCACAATGAAATACTATTTTTGTTTCAAAGAGAGGGAAGATTTTTTTCCATTTTCATTCAGCATGTAACCTATAAATTGTAGATAAACCATACCATTTTACATTCTTTCTCCCATATGTCTTTTGAAGTACATGTTTATATCACTAAAATAAACTTTCCTTCCATTTCAAGACTGCTTTTGTATTCTGGACCTAATTAATTAATTTTCCGCTTTAACGTATTTTAAATGTCTTTTAGAATTAGACAAAAGACAATGAATATGAACCCCAAATGCCTCATTTAAAAACAATTTGAGCTAGTATAATGAGCATAAATCATTCTAGTAGAGCAAATTTACATCAATTATGACACCATTATTTTTGAACTCATTACTGATTTTATAAATAAAACAGTAACCTTTCATGACTATACTGCGTAGATGACTACATTGCATTGTGTCATAGAATAAAATGGGTGTCATTTTGCATTCTTAAGGCTGTATAATTATTCCCCACATTATTTAAGTACTTGACAGTCTTGTGCTAAGTGCAATACAGAATAACACCATGTGAAGTATGCGTCATTCCTCTAAGCTCGCAGGGAATAGGAAAGTTTTTCCACTACTCTCTGTTAAGTCAATTTCGACCCTAATTAATGAGACACTTATTTCTTTATATTATTCCTTTTTCTAATAGATCTTTTTTACATCATCATATACTTGGATCTGTGTAGAACATTTTAGCTGTGGACTAATTTGTCTAATTTGAACTGTTCATTTTTTGCATCAAATTCGTGCTTCATTTAAATCAGGACCTTATTGTGCTGAATAACAAACATACAGCTAATGAGTGATAGATATTTCCCAAATATGTAGATGAAGCAGAGAAAGTGGTGATGGACCGGTTCAATGTGACAAAGTGGATCAGAAGTAGAGACTAAAATTCTTTACTGAGAATTTTACTGCCTTTTACTGGCTCCTGTGCCAGTACCCCTGTAATCTGCATCCCCTCCCATCTTCAGAAAAATATGTTTTTCCACATTTGAGAAAAAAAAAAAACAAAAACCAAAAAACCCCCCAAAACCCCAAAATTTTACCAGGTAAAATTTAATAACACTACAGTAATTGTCTTCAAATGCCTTTTCTATCTTGATCTAAATAAGAGGTTTTTCTACCCCTTTGGACCATTTATATTCCTGTAAAAACTCTGATCTTGAAAACAGCTATTCAGATAATCAGTGGATTATTGAAATATGTTGATTTTACACACAAAAAAATGTGTATTCAGGCTGCCTCTGTAAAAGAGAAGGTCACTGACAGAGGGGTGATGATGCGTCATTGAAGCAGACTAGGGCAAGGAAAGTTAGAGATGAGGAGAAAGTGAATGAGAAACCAAGATCCTACCTGCCAATAAAGGCGGGTAGCCTGTTGTATAAGGGCAAATTTGCTCCAGAGGCCCCTCTCAATCTTGAGATGTGGTGACCCTGGTGTACTCTTCTCCACTTCTTACTTATTCAGCATGTAAACACATTGCTGCTCCAAGCAGGTTATGAAAGAAATACTCAACCCAGGAGTCTATAAACATGACAGTACAGTATTCCGAGACTCTGCAGTACTTGTCTGAAGATATGTCTAGGCTATTAAATAAAACCCTGTTCTCTGTCTTTGAAACCTAGTGGTATGTCATGGTGGGTAAACTGCTGTCCCTCCTTTGAAAACATAGCTGCTTCATATGTACTGAATACTAAGAAACATCTCCAGCCCTTGCTATGCTGCAAACTATGTTTGGGTACTGAATCAGAGAACACTTACTGATACAGGCCAAAATTGTACTACATAGCATTTAAGTAGTGAAGCAGTATGAGCTGTCATGGGAAGGTTTTGAAGGCTGCTCCCTGACTGATAAGTTCACCAATGTGAGTACAATGACTGTTAAATGACTCTAGTAGATCCAAAGCACAAGACCATAAATCACAAATGAGCTGGAGGCTTCCATCTGGCCCCATTTCAACAACTGAAAGACGACAACAAAAAAAGGTGGTTGTTTATAAAAACATCAGAGGGAAAGCAAAGTGCAGAGAAAAGGAACATGGGCTGGAGACGCTCAAGCAGATCTCAACATAAGATACTCACAGTGGCATGCTGCTGACCTAGGTAAATGCAATGCTTTCAGCATCACCTTAACGTGGTGTTGACAGCACCACTGAGACAAGGAGGGGTTTCTTTTCTATGTCTCTTGGACAGGTGCCAGCAGGGATGACAAGAAACCAAGTGTCTATGTGTCCTGACTATGTTTTGAGACACACAGACAGAGCCAGCTCCAATCTGGAAACAATGTGCTGGTGCAGTACATCTGCTGGAGGTTGTGCCACATTAACACTATAGTGCATCTGTCTTCTGTGCTCAATATTTCTCTTTACAGCAGTCTAAATCAGAAGGAGCAGAAATCCCATAACAGAGGGACTTTGCACTTGTAAGATTTTAGACTTAAGTCATGAAAGGAAGCAGCATTTTGTATCTCTTTTATTTTTTTCTAGAGGAGGTGTTTACCTAAACTGAATTGGATTTCCAGCCTCTTTCAAACTCCTCTAACAAGAAACTAATGGAATCTGTGCCTTCTAAGACAGAGTCATCGTGACTGAGGCCAGGAGGTGGGGGTCAGGTCTGAAGCATGATTTCTTTCCAGAACCCCTATTTACCACCTCTTTATTACACTATTCCTGCACTCCGCTAAGCTGGAGGCATGAGACCCTAGGGATTTTGGTTATTCTATTGCATGAGGACCGCATATAAAACTCCGCACTTGCCACCACACTGCTAGTTTTCTTAGTGGTAAACATATCTTCCTACTGCCCTTTTATTCTGAAACATAATAATTTATTACTTGTTGTGCAGCAATTCCACCATTTTCAGTGCCAGATATAATATTAGCCTCCTGGCACAGTAAGTCTCAATTGTCATGTGTTTGCCAAAGTACTGTGATACTGAATATCTGTGGTAGGGCTAGATAGATAGCACGTCTTAATTGATGGACTGGTATGAGAAAGTAGGACACTTGCATTCTCTGAAGGGAAATGACTGCTCAGAAACCACTTCTAAGAGGACATGATGCAAACCAAGTTTAGAAATCTTTAATTTTCTGATTTCTAGCATTGTTACCAGATAATTAAAAAAAAAAAAAAAAAAAGAGAGAGACGAAAAGCAGAGGATGTGCTACTTGAACTGAATTGCATGAGTGATGTGGCAAGTCAGGACAGTAACTTTCTAGAGGATAACAAAGACTGATTCTCTGATAAAAAGAGTGATATCCCACCTCCCAAATAATACATCTGAAGACAGCTTTTGGAACAGCAGGGCTGGTCTCTGTCCCAGGCCCATCTTGATCGCATAATGTGTTATCTATGAAGATACATTTCTGCCTGGATTTTCCACAGTAACATCAGAACACCTTTACCCTACCTGTACATATTTGCAAACTGTTTAAAGATAAAACAGGAAACCACAGGTAAGACTAAAACAATTTATACACTTCAAATAAGAAACAAACTATGGACTCTATTTATATCACCTTATGCTTGGAAGTAGATATGGTGAAGTAACAAAAGTAGCATTTATGGTGTCTGCAAGCTACAAGAGTATTTTTGAGCAGAGATTTAGTTAAGCTTTATCCTATCTGGAGACATAGTCATGTAAAAACATCATTTCATAATTCAGTGGACTATGCTACATGTAGGTCAAAAAGTATACTGCTTTTTGATGGATTTTTTTTGTCAAACTCCTCACTGAACTCATATTTAGAAAATAGCCCATTCCCTAATCAAGACCAGGGTATACTTTCAAGGCTTATAGCATTATCATAGACCTGCACAGGCCCTTTCCATATCACCAACTATAGATCTGTAATATGGGCATTGTGACTAAGTCTTTTCCAGGAGTTTATTGACATCTAAAATTTAGTAGCCCTTGATCATATCTGGTCTCAACTATCTATTGATCTCTTGATCAAAGGTGTCAGAATCATATCATAATCACAGTAGGCACACACTCAAGGTAGTCTCATCATAATTTTCAGTTGTCAATCTATAAAATAATGTTTTCCTGCATTACAAGGCTGTAGAGATAAAAAATTGTATACTATAGGGCTACAAGGGAGCTCAATAGAGCATCAAGTCAATTTTCTTGATTTACATTAAGAATTAATAAAGAATTGTGAGATGTTCTGATCTTACAGTAATGCTAAACATGAAAGTACCTAAGATCCCTAGTGAGATGGGGAAGCTCTCCTTCTACAACAATTGTAAATAGTTACAACAGAACTCTGATGAAACCCTCTCCCCATTTTTAGAGGTTTATTATAAGATTTTGCTCTTGATTCTACCACTGGATTAATTTTACAGTGTTTTTCTTCTTTATAGATTCGAGAAAACTGCTTCATAAATTATATGAAATTTACTAAAAAACACAAACATAGAATCACAGAATCACCATGGCTGGAAGGGACCTCTGAGGTCATCCAGTCTAACCACAAAACAAACAAAAAAAACTAATCAGAATTAATTGCTAAAATTTCAAGGCTAAACTCGGAAGAAAATGCCAGAACAAGGTATTTCAGAAGTTTTTCTAATACAAAGTCCATCAGCATGAGATATTGTCATTAAGCTCTGGGAAGATGGAGAAGAGTGACCGAAGGGAAATTTGTGGTCAGTCTAGAGCTGAGAGGACAAGTGATCTATTCTACTCAGTACAGCGTCAAATGGCTGTTCTATATGAATAATTAAGAAAATGTGTTGAAATCAGTCAAATCCATAGCAACAAAGACAAACATACAGATGCTGCATAGGTTGAGTTGATAAAATGCACAGGTATGGAAAGGATTGCTCTAAGTAATATTTTAATAAGGAAGTCTGAAGCTAATTAATGGCTATTTGAATAGTGGTTACTAATACTAGTCTACTAATAGTACTACTACTACTAGTAGATTACTCACAAGTAATCTACATCTACAAGGCATAATTTAAGAGAATTTAAGATTCCTGACAGTATTGGAATATTGTTCTTTTACCAGATGGCACACACAAGGGGGACTTGAATTCCAGTGGACATTTGAACAGATTTCTCTAAATAAGTAAAATTACCATTGTCCCCATGTCTGTTCAACCATAAGCTTAATCCCTCCTTTTGTCTTTTATCTAAAGGAATTTTGTTCTATGAGTGGTGAAGAGTGGAGCAGAAAGTCTTAAACTGGAAATCTTCTGAAGGTCCATCTCCGTCTCCATACCTGGTACCTTACTATAAGAATCTTCCATTAATGGCCTCGCTTTATGTTTAGATTTAATTGGAATGTTTCAATTAGGCCTTAGAAGTACATGAAACATTTAAAGCATGACCATTTGAAAAATGCAGTATGGAAGGGTAGAAGGTAATGGCCTTATCTCTCATGTTTCCTATGTGCAGAAAATGCAATATATGTGTCTGAAGCGCCCCTATGTTCTAATATTATGTACCAGTCCTTTGCAACTACTCTGTGTATATGTGTTTACTAGCCTCATGGTGAAGGATAGAGCATAATTTACACTGAGTGCTCCAGCTCTATACTATGCCTTATACTCTAAGACATTTTCAGACATAGAAGAATTATGACATACAAGCCATGAAATTGAAAACAAAAAGTCACAGCTAAATTATTTGTGAAATTACTACTGCAGAGATATAGATCCAAATCTTCTGCAGGCATAAACTGATGGAGCTCTTATGCCTTCAGTGGAACAAAAATCTTACCCTCATGTGGCAAATTATCCTTTCCCATTTCAAGGATAGAGCAACTAATGCTGCCTAAAATATGGGATCCTTGCACAAGAGGAAGTCAGAGAGTTTCTGAGTATGGCTGCAATGGGGAGTGTCCTAACTTTCTTCACATAACTATCCGAGTCATCTGCAGCTCTACAAAGGGTGTAAAGTAAGCAACCAAAAGGACTGAATTTGGTAAGTATAGGAAGGAAAGAAAATTTTCAGATTTTTTTTTTAAACTGTCATGCACAGCTCCTTAGTGAGTTCTTAAGAGAAAAAGTACTTTCAAGTCTTATATTTCTTCATCTTTATATCCTCCTCCTCCTTTTATGTTCACAGCAGGGTTTGACTCCGAGGTACAATGTCAAATGATTTTTAGTGCTTTGTAACCAAAGGCAGGAGAGGGAAGTTTTTCCTCAGCCTTCTGCTATTCTTGAAACCTTCTCCAACTGCCTCATTTCTTTTTAAGGCTTAGTAATCTGAAGAGAAAAAAAAGGAGCATTTCTGTATTTGAAGTAAGCTTTCAATAGCACAAAGCCACACTTCACCTGAAGTCTGACTTCAAATGGCACAGAGCCTTCTGTGAATGCATCAGGCTCGATGGGAATGTGGGGACATTCAGTGTGTTTTGGATTACAGATTTGGCGATTGTTTTACTGTAATTCCTTGAGGAGCTTTTTAATGACATTTTCTGGACACCTTATAAATTTATCATCACAAACTAACTGCTAGTTATTTGTTGCTTGTACTAGGAAAGTTTCCATACATCAAGATCAAGGGTAGGATTAAATACTGTCCCTTGCATTCAACTTGAAGGAGGAACTAAGTAAGGACAATATTGGCTGCAAGCAGTTGAATGGTAACATCAGTCTGGAATAACATTTTGCTGGATCCTGTCTCCCGCCCATTACCTTCATGATAGAAACACCAAAAGAAACATTTCTTTTTGAGGGGAAAAAACCCCACACAACCAAACAATTAATCTATTTGATATCATTATAATTTTGAACAAGTTAAGAGAAATTACAAGCTCTGACTGACCTGGTGCTGCTGCCTCCAGCAGTTTTCAAATGGCCCATCTGTTACAAAGCAGTGACATTTATTTCTACTCTCTGAACACCTAAGGCAAAAGTACTGATCCCTAACACATGTGCAGAGCAGAAAAGTCCCAAACCAACAGTATTGTTGTCCTCTATCTATTTTTGTGGCATCCTTCTGTGTGGGGCTACAGGACAGCACCGGGGGACTGCATAGGTGGTTGAGGTGGGTTCAGTGGGCAGCAGACATCCCACTGCTCCCCTCTTGGCAAGCTCAGGGTGCTCTAGTTTGTGCTAAAAGATAAGTGAAAGTTCCTGAGGTACCCCACTGGTGAACCTGTGTGTATTGTTGAATGCCAAAGCCTAGGCCTTACTTCTCTGTTTTACAGCACTGCATTTTTTTCTGCATCTTCTAGGCTTACATGATTACACAGAAATTAGGATGTGGATTTGGTACAAGTAGGCCATACACAACTGACTTCTAGCCAGCAAACACAAGTGAGTTGAAGTCACGTTGGTAGGGATTTGAAGGCTGTCTTCTCAGAGATTTCCTCATAGCCCTGAGAGGCTTTAAACAGTTTGTACTAAATACTTTTTTTATCATGTTTACACTGTGACAACTATGTCAAAGCCAACATGAGGAGCTTTGTACAGATGGCCATCGCATCTGCGAATAGAGTAGAAACAAATCCACAGAAGACAGATATTTAATTAGGGCAAACGGTGGAATTATTATTTTGCTGATATGCAGACTCCCAGTACAATGACTTTGGCACTGACTTGATCACTGTGAGAAGAGGGGGCTAAAGGAAATGTGGGTAAAGCATTTGAGCTCAAAATACCAAAAAAATTAAAGTAGGTAAAAACTGACAGCCTTCTCTGTGGAGGTTTTTATTGCAAAATTTGAAAATGCCAAAAGAAGGAGAAAAGACATAAGTAAGGCTTTGAAAAATAAACGTGAACTGCTTGACTTTATTTTCCTAATACACTTTGTCAATGTAGCAGCTTCATGGGCAGCAGCATGCTATTTATTAAAAAGACCTATCCCCAGCTTCATCCTTCACTTGCTTCTTACTACAGGAAAAGATGCATTATATCTAGCATTTCCTCAGTGTAAATTCTCATGTGCCAAGAACAATTAAAGTGCACGCATTAATGCAATTTATTCCACAGCATATTTTTTTTTCTTACCTTTTCCCTTGTCTTTTCTTCTTTCATATTGTTTGACCTCCTACAAATGCATCATTCCCTGGTACTCTGCATGTGTCAGATGAAGATAACTGAAACACAACAAAACCAAAATCCTTCCTTTAAAGAAAGAGTTGTTTGAAGGGGCAGAAAAAGGGTGGAAGAAAGTTTACCTACTTCATTTAGTTGGCTTACATGTCTGTGTAAATCAAATGCAGAGATGGAAAATGATGACTGAATAGTAGACAGATAAAACTGTCAATCAGACAGTAAAATGCCTGATTAAATTAGATCTTAAACCAGTTTGGAAAAATGGACCTTGGACATGTTTTTCCTGGGTTTCTCACAGGCAAATTTTTATATGTATTCTCTCTTTCTTAATAGTACTTTGAAAATAAAATAAGAAAGGGAAGGGATGGAAGGGAAGGGAAGCAACAGTGCCGGAGGGAGGAGAAAGTTGATGCAGTAGCAGCAAACTGTGCCACATTGCAAATGATTTGAGCCAGCTCAGGTGAGAACCTCTTGTATTCTGAGCCTTGGTCTGGAGAAGCTTAAATATATTCAGCTGTTCAAATTCTTTCTGTGTCAGGTAGATCCAGTGCAGAAAACTTTAAACCACAATAATTCATATCAATTATTTTCTATAGGTCACATATGGAGAGGTTTTTGATATTGCTATGAAAAGATTGTTTCATTATTTTATTTTAGATGAAGGAAAGCTGAATACCAAAATGGAAGGTCTTAACATCTCTCAAGTCTTTTTAACTGTCTTGATAGAGCTAGGGTGATTTATATCAGCCCTAAATCTAATTCATTTTGTATTATACTATCCTGACAGATGTGTTTAGCAATTCATACACAAGAGGTATAAAAGTTGAGCATCGAAGATTTTACTATAAAAAAAATCAGACCTTGAAGTCAGAAGGAACAAAGTGAGAAGGCAAAAGGAAATGGAAAAGAGGAAGGGAAATATAGGTCTGTCTGCATGGATTACTTAATTTTGAGCCATCTGCTCTGTTGGTTTCCTGATGTGTTTATTAGAGCTTGCAACTTGTTGCATGAAAAGGGCTGGCAATTGCGGTATTAAATACTTTCTAAAGTTGCAGTTACCATTTCTATTGAGATGCAATTTAAACAGTGTAAACTCAGGTATTTGAACTTCACAAATTTCTTTAAAACAGTTTGAGGCAATTAGAAAAAGCTATATTTTGTAGTAGCTCTATCTCTAGCTTGCCTTTGCTTCCACAAACAGTGGTAGATTTTAAGCTATTCAGTCTCCGTGGCCATTTTGCATCATGAAATTCACAATCCCAGGCAGGTTAAATTTGGCCCACACTGCTGTTCAACTGAGGACCTCATATCCACACAGAGACCTCATCCCCCCAAAACTGCTAAACTGTTTTGACTCTTCTGATGCCAGAAACCGAGGACCACATCTTCAATGGCCACAAATCGCTACTTGACTCAAGCTTTAGCTTTCTTGGGATTTGGTCTGACACTGAATTAGAAGAGGATACATGATGGCTAAATCAATGAAGAGTGTTTGCACTCTCTGCAACACTTCTGTTGCCTTTGTTGCAAACACCTGCACATGGACATATTGTTTGTACTCAACCAGAGATGAGAAACCAAAAACACCAAAAGATTACATTCAGTGAGAGCTGTGTAGTTAACTCCTTTAACTTCTATTGGCTTATTTATTTAACCTGATTTTGTTTCACAATTTGCAATACATAACTGATATTCCCAGTAAGACTGTTCAAGGGTTATACAGCTACAGACACTCAGTAATGCCTTCATGAGGATATGCATGAAAATTCTCCAGGAACATTCATTTATTCAAGGCCCTAAGAAATGCCACTTAGGCAGTTTGCTTTCAGCGGTGAATTTGGTGCCAGTTCCTTATTTGTGAGGAAAATCACGCTGGAAGTTACAGTATAGTTTCAAAGCCCACTTGCTTCTGTAGAAGGCTGGAGATCAAATACAGTAAGGTTGTCATGTGAATTTATCAAGACTTAAATAAACCGGGGTTTGTGTTATGTCTTTATAACTGAAAATGAAAGGTGTATGAAGGAAAAGGCTTCATTATATTGTACTTGCCTGACTCCTTTCATCAGGGTCCCTAGATCCCACTCAAGTCAAGGAATATGAATGTATATTAGAGTTTCCATGCAGGGTGCCCATACTGCTTTACAAAAGCTAACATTACAGATCTCTGGTAGAGTCCCTCTTACTCTCCAGGATGAGATACAGCAGACAAAGTGTGTAAGAAGTACAGTATTATGTACAGGTCTGTGACAAAGCTGATGACCAGTCCTTCACTTCTCAGGACCAATTAAGGCTGTTGGTAGTCAGGTGAATTTAGAGAATATTTTAAATATACCCCAGGCAACACTTGAATCTGGATACAGGATGTACATTTTCCCTCTCATGCTTCTTGATCCCTAGGAAGTAAATTCTGTAGGTCATTTTCTAATCAATAGAGGACTTTTCTTGTCATGTTTTTCCCCACCCCATTACTGTGGCATGGGAAAAATTGTAGCAATCATCTATAAAGTTGGTTCGTGCAGAGCTAAGGAGACTGCACTGCATGACAAGTATCCTCGAACATCCCCTCAAATCCCTTTGCTTAACAATCAACAAGAAATTCCCTCCCTGCAGTCTCCAAAGCAGACTCGGCTATAATCTGCTGATGAGCCCTTGCAAGTGTCAGACTGAAGCTTATTTCGTTTGCATGGGTGAGAACCCCTACATCAACGAAAGTAATTTGGTTATTTTCATTACAATTCATTGAGTTTTCAATGGAGGGAGAAACAAAATTATATAATCTTGTATCGTGATTCTTCTTTGAATAACCTGTTTACTGTAATCAAATGCCTAGTAGCAGATGCTGGATAACAACAGAGAATAAAAGAAGCTCTTGTCATATGAAAAGAGGACAAAATCCCAAAGTTCTGGAGGAATGAATTAAATTTTGGTGGCCTATACTCTAATTCTAAAAAAGATGTTTTTTCCAGAACTACCACATTGATGGATAATATGAGTGGTATACCTGGTTTGTTGACAGATATATGATGTTGATTTTTTATTAGAGCTGTATTTAGGAACCCGAAGATCAGGACTCAATATCACAAGGAGAAAAGATGCAGAAATGGCTTTGTACACCTAAGAGGGCATCCCTGCAATGAGTGCTCTCCAGAAGAGATCAGTTTTTATTAACCATGGAAAGAGAAGAATCAGTGAATGATGCTAATGAAGCAATAAATGAGGTAATCTATGAAAAAAGTAAAAGAAAATATCACACAAAGATGTTAAAGATTACTATCAGCTCAGAGGACAGCAGATCCATGACCCTTTAGGGAAGAGAGTTCTCCTTTTTCATATCAACACATATCACAGAATCACAGAACAGTTGTGGTGGAAGGCCAGATTTATGTCTCCCAGGACTTTTTTGCAAGGTATTCAATGGGTGCTCAGAAAACTGAAAACAATTACCCTGCTGAGCAAAAGCTGACATACTCCTCCTCACTATTGTCCTCATCCTCTCACATAGAAGTCTATTTTAAGATTTTCCAACTAAAATTTTAGTACCGGGTTTTATTTTAATGGGATGGTTATTAAATTCAGATTGCAGGTGGCTGACACAACAAATTTGCTCAAGAAATCATCAGGAAAAAAAAAAGAAAAGAGTAACACAGAGATGGAGTTAGAGAAATTAGACCCTGAAGATTTTGTTTAGTGCTTACCATTGTAATGCTCTTTTTTCTGCATCTTCCCTTGGATTTAAATCACAGGAGCTGACCAGAAAACTGTATACTGGTAATATAGTGTTATATCAAAAGGCAAGGTAAGAAATTGCCATCAATTGTTTCTCAATTGTTATATAAAGTAAGGACAACAAATGCTAAAGTACTAGTTCAAAACCTAGGTTTGGGGAGGTGGAGGAGGAACTATAAAAAGAGAAAGAACTTATCTCAAACATTGACCATGGAAATATTTACTTGGAGGGAGAAAGAACTCCATCTTTGTAAAATTTTTGATTACTATCTTCTACACGCTATAAACTCCACTAGGAAAAATCTATTTATTTCACAGACACATTTGACTCCTCCATATAAATCTTTGGTATGAGAACTGAGATCATCTGCATATAAAGTTGCACATCGTTGTTTATATGTCAACTACAAGAAAGAATAAAAAAGTACTTTGGTTGACTTCTTGAACTAATATAGTGACTAGCAACTACAGAAAACAAGGTTGAATTGCAACAGTATATAAATAAACAACAGAAGTGGATGAATTCAGAATGAGGTTAAGTCAGATAAATTTGGAGTATTTTGCTTGTAACAGAAAAGATACAGAAAATTTTTGAGTCATTACAGAAAAGATTTGCTATAAAATCATAACGAATCTACAGCATTTTAACTGCATTTGTAATGACTAACTAGGATAGATGACTAAAGCTAGGATAAGAACTCCTTCCTTTGGAGTCTAAATATCTTCCTAAAATACTTATTCTGTCTGTTTTAAGAGTGGATATAGACAAATTTCAGTGCATTGAAAAGGGACACTGCAAAAGCACTAGTATTCTTTACTTAATCTTGGTTAAAAATCTGAGAATGCCTCAATGCTTTGCTACAGTTAGAATTTTTCATTGTTGAGATGCACAAAAAGCACAGCAACATGGTGCCCCAGAACATGGAGGTGCTATTCACCGATTTCAATGCATCTGGAGACTGCAAATAGTATATTTTCTGTTAGAATTCACCTCCTATAAATTTAATTTGATACAATAAGGTATTGTTGTCCTATGAGTGGTGATAATTTTCTGTCTGCCCTTGTAGACCCTCAGAAGAGGAGAGGTAATATAATTTAGATAAATCTTTAATGAAAGATGGTTGGACTAAGACTTTGCCTTTTTTACCCACACTGAGTCCGTACAGACACAGTAACTCAGATAACCTAGGAGACAAGTACAATAGTTTATCTCTGAGAATATGAGAAATATATTTCTGGATAAGACCAGACATTCTGTCTGTATGGATAGTCCATCTGGTCCAGGACTATGCAATATGATAGACCCTTCAAGGACAGTATAGTCTGGTCGCTTCTGACACTTCTTTCTACAACTTGTTAGGGATGTTAAAAACTACACCCAAGTCTGTTGCTTTCAGCTTCTGTTTACAGACCTGTTGTTCATGAAGTTATATATTTTTTTTCTGAATCTGAAAAGACTGTCTTCACAACTTCCTGGGGCAAAAAATTCGGAAGTTTACTGCTTGCTGAGTAAAGAAGTCCTAGAATCAATATCCTACTGATTTAATTGAAAGCTCATTTGCCTTAATACTGTGCAGAAACAAGGACTTCTTGGTCATACACTAAACACTTATCTCCCTCTGAAGTTACCTTTATTTCTACTGAATGTAACAGGAGCTGTGGGTTCTTTTCTTACATATGAAAAATATGATGTTTAGGAAGGCACCAGTCACAGCTGACAGGATGCCAGTCCTGTCCTCAGAGCCTGTAAGATGACATATATCACTGACACAACAGTCTGTCAAACTTCTTTTCAAAGTCTTCAAAGCATTCAAGAAAACTTGAAGCAAGATGAGACACAAATTGATACAGGAACTAATAGCTTGACTATTATTGAATACCAATATCTTTATCCAATATCCCTGGAGAAAAGATGGGATAAGATTAAGTTTAGGTTCATTTCAGAGTACTTTGATATTAAAAGTAGAAGGTGCACGAGATGATTGAGGCAATTCATAATATTCTGTGAATCGGTAAAGTGTCAAAAGTACAAGGTTGTGCTTTTGCTCTGCTGTTTCCTGATTGTGCTGAGGACTAATCACCTACATGAAGAAGCAGAAAGACAGGAAGTTTGGGAAGGGAGTTTCTTTTAATGCTGAGCCCTCTCCTGAAACCAATTGTGCAGCTTATCAAAATACTTAAACTAAAATTTCACAGTACTCTGAACCTCATTTTCTGGTGCCTGATTTGATAACTCAGAATATGGTTTTCAGAAGAATTGTTCACTCTAAGTCATGGCATGAGACAAAATAACCGCTCTGCTTTAAGTCTCCGAAGTGCTAATAACTTTAAAACCCTGCTCCCTAAATTAGATAACCCAAATAATCAGACTTTTTATTTTCATCTGTCTCTTAGTTCTTCAGCTTTGTGGTGTGAAAACAGTACACTGTTCATTTCTTGGTGAAGTCATGAAGGTAATTTCTTTCATGTTTGGGAAACACAGATGTGAGATGTATGAAAAAAATGAAAGGCTAGTGAGTAATTAATAGTTCTGCCTTCAAAGCCAGGCAGGCAGAAAATGCACTTAAATAATGAAGAAAGAGAAGGCATCTTAAATAGCCACTTTCCACTTTGCACTTCCAAGAGGAAGAGATTCTGTGAGGGGAAAAAAAAGAAAACAAACCCAGAAACCCAAACAGAATCATTATGTGATCATATTGAAAGGCTGCTTCATAATGCAGTTTCTAATTTCAAATGATTGATTTAGCAATAGAGCCAGTGTGAAATTTGTTGACATAACCATTTGCTTTTTGAAACCACAATTCTATCAAAATGGAAATAATCACAAAAAAGTGTTGATTTTCCTGACATTTTCGGGTTGGAGGAGGGGGGAAATACATTTCATCCCATTTTCACTTCTTCAAAGTTAAGTTTTCTTGTGACATTTTTTTTTACTATCAGGTCTGATAATACACAAGACAAAGTACAAAACCAATGGAACAATAAATATACTTTCACAACAATTTCAAAATTATAGACTATATCAGAGTTACATTTTTAAATCAGGAGGCCATTCACAAAAAAAATATATCCTTTACATTACTCTATTTTGAACTTCTGTAGATATATATATTTCTACGTATAAATGCTGCTTGAAAAGGTCTAATTACAAAGACCCAAGCTGTTGGTTGTTTTGTGGATTTTTTTTAATTCCATCATGTGGCACTGAAAAGGTTGAATCATTTAGAAGTGTCACTTAGGGCACTCTGTTTCAATTTTTGGTACCAATAATAGTTTGCAAGTAGTCGTATAGCCTGCCTAAGTAAAAGGGGACATGTTTTTTTTCCATTTTGGAGATAGTAGCAAAGCAGGCACAGACGTTAAGAGTGCGTCCCTGTATCAAGCAGCATATTCCTGCCCTGGTCTGTTCTCTTACCCACACGTAAGTGATCATCATGACCATTCCCCTTTATCTCTTTCAGTGTTCCTCAGTTCAATGCTCTTGTTCAGCCAGATTACACTTCCCAGTTCTCTTTACATATATTCCTTATATATATACTATACTGTCTTTGTGTAAAATGGCAGAACATAGAAAATAGACCACCTTAATATGGGGGCTTCCATACATTGATTCACTTTATTTATGTTCAACTCTATTCTCACAGCGATTGTGGCTGCCTGCAGTATGCGGGAACTGTCAGGGTTGCAATAACAGAAGCTTCACTGCTATTGTGCTGGCAGTTCACTGATGTCAATACTAATCTTCTTTCACAAAAAATAAGCAAAGGTTTAGTCAAGTGCTAAAAGCTCAGTCATATTTATTGTCTAAAAGACAGAGCCCTAACATTTGTTCAAAAAGTATGTGAGCACTGTGTAGAAAGGCATTGCCACAAATCTACAATCACAAGGATAAAGCCAAGCTTATATATATTTTGACTCCTTTATAGACCAGTCAAAACAACAATACAAAACAATGATAAATTTCACCTAATCTGAATGGACAAATTCCATCACCATCACAGAGGCCACAGAAGTGCAAGTCCACTTTACACTTCATAAACATATACCTTTTATGCCCTCCATGAATCAAAAAATATCTTGTACCAGCCTCCAGAATTCATTATCATGTTCTTGTTTGGACAGTTTATCTGTCTATAATGCTTCTATGCAATACACTTCAGCTAATCATTTCGCAAAGACTTTGCACTAATAAATATAATAAAAAAGCTCCAGACCATCTATGGGTCTCATGAGATGACTCATCATTTGGAAGTACTTATTGATCAACGCTGATCCTGCTGAAATTTATTTGACTAGGTAAATGGTTTGGCTACTCTAGCTTAGAGTAAATCTTAACTCTGAATGGACAAGTTCATGAGTTTTTTTCCATAGAATCATCTAGGTTGGAAGGAACCTTCAAGAGCATCCAGTCTAACCATCAACCTAACTCTAACAAAAAAAAAAAAAACACACCACATCACTAAGCAATGTCCCCCAGCACCATGTCAACCATCTTTTAAACACCTCCAGGGATGGTGCCTCAACCACCACTGTGCGTAGGCCATTTCAATGTCTGATAACCCTTTCAGTGTAAAAATTATTCCTAATACCCAACCTGAACCTCCCCAGGCACAACTTGAGGCCATTTCCTCTAGCCCTGTCGCCTGTGACTTGGGAGAAGAGACCGACCCCTGCCTCTCTACAACCTCCTTTCAGGTAGTTGTAGAGAGCAATAAGATCTCCTTTTCTCTAGGCTGAAAAACCCCAGCTCCCTCAGACTCTCCTCATCACACTTGTGCTCCAGATCCATCACCAACTTTGTTGCCCTTCTCTGGACTTGCTCCAGTATCTCAATGGTTTTTTTGTGGTAAGGGGCCCAAAACTGGACACAGTACTTGAAGTGGGACCTCACCAGTGCTGAGTACAGGGGGATGATCATGTCTAGAGTTCTACTCACCACAGTGTTCCTGATACAGGCCAGGATGCTGTTGGCCTTCTTGGCCACCTGGGCACACTGCTGGCTCATGTTCAGCCGACAGTCAACCAACACCCCCAGGTCCTTTTCTGCCAGGCAGCTCCAGCCATTCTTCCCCAAGCCTGTAGCGCTGCCTGGGGTTGTTGTGCCCCAAGTGCAGGAACCCGGCGCTTGGCCTTATTGAACCTCATTCCGTTGGTCTCAGCCCATTGATCTCGCCTGTCCAGATCCCTCTGCAAAGCCTCTCTACCCTCCAGCAGATCAACACTCCCACACAACTTGGTGTTGTCTGTGAACTTACTGAGGGTGCACTCAATCCCCTTCTCCAGATCATTGATAAAGTTGTTAATGGGAACTGTTCCCCTGAGCTGGGAAACGCATCTGTGCAGAGTCATCCTGTCCGCACCTCGGGCTCACCTCAGGTCTCACTGCCAGCGCCTCGCCAACCGACCAGTCACTTTAACACTTCTCAAGACTTTTTATTAACCAAGTTTGTATGGTTTTTAGTGAAAGAGAGGAAAACAGTACTTTATAAAAACAGTTCCGCGCTCTAGTAGACACGCTTACGTGCACACTCATTAGCTGTCAAACCTCCCTTCTAGTTCATCTTAGCAAATAAGGTAACTAAAGAATCATTGCAGTATGCTTTATATATAAATATATTTATTCAAGTGTGTGTATGTGTTACATTTCGTTGTTTCATTTCATCCAGTGTTATCAAGATTCATAATTTTCTCTGTGTTGCCTGGTAGAGCTAAATTATTTGCATGAGATTTTGTGAAATAAGTATGCAAATATATCTCACCAAGAAAGAGGGGAAGTAGCCATTTTTAACTACTTGGTTACAGCCTTTGACGTCTTTTAGAAATCTGTGATATTGACTGCTCTATCATATATATAAATATAATTTGTCCTTATCTCTTCTTTTAATATTCATAATATTTCTTCTAATTCACTGGTTTCATCTCTATTCTGTATATATCACCCACAGTAATGACAACACACTATGAAACATCTGTAATGGCCTCCTTTTCTGCTCTCCACCTTAACCTTCACTGACCCCATTTCCGCTGCTGAGAAATTAAATCTTAGACCAGCAGAGCACTTCTTGATATATGTGAACAGAGGATGCATGAAATCTAACAGAAGCAAATCAAGGATGCCAAGTTTTTAATAGTCAGGAATAAACATCTTATAAAAGAAAGAAAATAAATGCATAAAAAGATGAAGGTAGCCTATGGAATTAATATTCTCTCTCCTCATCACACCACACACACAAATTGTATTTTGTTTTTTTTGGCTTGTCAAGCCCATCTCAGCAGCAGACTGGTTTCTGCACAGTAGCCTGGTCTAAGTCCCTTTTGTCAGTGCTCAGTCACACTCTCTCTCAGGTAACACTTCAGATTCCTGAATGAGTCAGTTTGCCAAGCTATATGTATGTGAGTGGTCTACTGGGTATCACGGCTCCCAGCTGAAAACACAAAACCAAAATAATAAAGAGAAAAGAAAATAAACACAAGAGGAGGACTGAAAAATAAAATAAATATCAGACTTCCCAGAAGAGGGGGGGCTGTGCTTTTCCTTGTTCATAAATGAAAAGAAAATACTATTTTTATTTGCCTTGCAGTGTTGGCACAAAATTTACTTGTTTCTAATTCCTCTAGTGTCCTCTTCTTCTGCTCTGATTACAATTAATTATGTTAATTAATTGTTACTAAAAGCAGGCTGTCAACCAAAAATTTAAAATGTCCATGAAGTACTATAATTTACATTATTTTTTAATGAGATTCTCTGGGGATAACTCTCCAGAATTTGTTGCGTAAGAAAGTCTGATAAAAAGGCTAGATTTAGGGTAGTTTTGGAGACACGCATTCCTCCAAGACGACCTCCTTTTATGCTGTGCCCTCTGAAACCATCTTCTTTGAGCCAGTTCTTTGAGCTAACAGTTTTCAGCCAACCAGTAAGACCTGGAGGAAGAACCCCATAAACTGGGGAACCATGAAGCTGTTGTATATGTAGGGAAGCAGGGCAGTGTGACCAATCCTACCCCATCAGGAAACAGGGACATGAAGACACGTGCTCCAGTAAACGGGAATGCAGCCTGCAGCAATCCTTTCTGCCCCTTCTTTCTCCCCTTCATCTGCAGTGGCTATGGCACCTCTTCTTCTGAGGGCATGTTCTTATTCTCTGCTTCTCGAAGAAAAATTTTTCCGGTTGATAGAACATGTCTCACTCACAGTCTCCAAGCTGGTAATGGCCTTTGTAATCTATCTGCTGTGGTGATTCTTTTTTTCCGATGCTAATATTGGCTGGCCCAGATATAAAGGTCAATGAGCAAATAGAGGAGGCTTTCCTTACCTAGAGCAGAAGAGCTCATGCATTAAGGTCGAGAGTACTAAGGTTCAATGTCTGCTGCCTGGCAGTTCAGCCACAGGCACTTCAAAAACACCTGAACCACTTTCTTTGCAGAGATGACGTTAAAGGTGATATATTTCTACCTTGAAAGTTTCAATGTCAAAGCATATTACTCTTAAATTCAGTGTCAAGGGTCCTGTTGATTTCAGGGGATTGTTTTTCAGCCATCAAACTAGAAATGTATGCCTTTAATGACAGGCAGAAATATAAAATAGAAGAGAAGCAGGAAGAGGAAGAATCAAGGGTTTCAGTCATTCAGTAATGTTTACTGGATCCACCTTTGTTATTTGAATGTCAAATAAATGTCTTTTGTACCTTAAAGTGTAAACACCCTCAAGATGAAGTGCTAGCACATTTATAATTGCTATTTCTCTTGAATGTGGGAAGCTTCTTCCCATTTAGTTTTTTTTTAATAATAAAGAATTTTATGATATTATTAGACTCACAAGGCTCAACTCTGTTGGTTTTTTTTTCCGAAATCTTTTTTCAGCATTTTAAACAGAGAGAGTAATGGAATAACAAATAGATTCAACTGATAAGTTTTAATACATGTCATACAAAAGTTTTGTATGTGCTTAAATATATAGAAGAATTTTTTTTCTCTGAGTTTGATGAGGCTGCTTGATTCAATAAATTAATGTAAGAGTATTTTTGCAGAATCAGATCCTCAGTTTGTACTCTGTGAGGTAAAGACTTGTCCTCACCATACTTTTGTATGTAGAGGTTAAGAGTTTTTGAGCATTATATAAATAATTATTCATCATAAGGATTAACTGGCTTCTGTTGAAGATCTCACTTGCTATTCAACAGGCACATGACATTTAAGTAGTGAAGAAGTTAAAGCACTTCTGATAAGATCAATGTGCTACTACGAAAATTTTAGATCATATTGCCCCTCAGAAAGGCACAATGAATTCTTGTTCTGTGGTCATCTATGCGCATGATGTTCAGGACTCTCAGATCTGTCATAGTGGCTAACAGTATTGAGGTGGGGAAAGACAAAAACAGTTAAAAAGCTGGAGTGACTGTAATGATCTTCATGCTAGAGATTAAGGAAGACCAGTTTCTTAATTACACCAAAGAACCCCTTCCTTTTTTCACAATATTTGCCAATTATAGTGCCAATTATATGTTACTTAGTCACAAGCCATTTAGTGACAAAGAAATTTAAAGATAATCCTAAAATCTTATGTAGAAGAATGAGAAAAATACCAGTTCTCTCTCAGAGCATGATTTCATGTCTTTGAGTCAGTGTTTGAGCCACTCTCCAATCTTACAGTGACAGTTTTATTTTTAACAAAGAAAGTTCTTTTGTTTAAAGGGTCTCAAAAATCAGCCTAAGTCAATATTACAATGTATTGAAACAGTAACAAATGTGCTGAGTAATACATTGTTAAAACATCTGGGTGACACTGAGCATAGATAACCTCCGTATACAGACAGTAATGTCCAAATCTTCAGGATTTTCACCTTAAGCAGTATTACGCTACAATCCCAGACCTCAGGGACAATTTGACAGACGAGTTTGTCTTTTTCATTGGCAAGGAGCTACCCAATGCTGCCCAGACCATGCTACCACCAGGGAGCACAGCCAAAGATGTCTCACGATCTTCAAAAGCTGAGCACATAAATGTAATGTATGGTCTTGTTTGGGTCAACTAAAAGGATTTTCTTGCAGAAGACATGCCAAAGGATTTAATGTTCATTTAGGATAGTCCTGGAATTTAGAAGTACATGGCATTATGGTTTTGACTTTGGTTTTTAATGCTGCACTTTTATTTTTCTTGAAGATACTCTAACTATGTTTTCATATCTGATTTAAAAGACAGTATTCTGACACTAAAAGCAGTAAGTTTAGGCATCCAATTTAAATGTTTAGAAAAGTCTTGCCACATTAGACACACAGTAGAGAAAAGAAGGCTACATAGTATTTTTAGTGATTATAAATGTCCTTGAAAGTGAAAAGTTTTTTCTTCCATTAACTACGTAGGGATTTGACAGACTGAGCTTTGATACCTAAATTAAACACTTTAAGTAAAGAATAAAAATCAACATGAGTCATCTACACCATTATTTAAGACCTAGGTATATCTAGAGATGCACTTATATATCACCTTATTTAATATTATTATTGGTTTTTCAACCTCTGCTTTTGTTAAAGTGTATGGGTTTGGTAAAAATTTACTATAAGAAGCCATTATATTTAACATAATCATCATTATTATTATTATTATTATTATTATTATTATTTTATTTAACAGCAATGCTTAGTGTTGCACACATTTTATCATTTCAGCTTCTCTTGATAGTTTAGAAGGATTTATATAACTTTTGTAAGAAAATATGTTCTATAAATGCAACATTTATGAAAACTTCCAACCACATATTTCTTAACTAGCTAAATTAATAGTATCATTCAGTATTTTAATTGCCAAGAGTAATTTTCTTCTTTTGCCCTGCTTTTTTTCCCATGTGTAAAATTTCATAAGACACAGACCAAAAAGTGAAAAACATTGTCGTGCGTCATTCATCTGTAAAACTGCCAGTAGAACTCCAATTTCATATTCTCTGTTACCGTAATTGATATAAAATACAGAACAAAACAGCTTGATTTTTATATTGTAGAGTAAATTTGAAGCAGTATCAGTTACAGCAAGTTAACTAAATTTCAGTCTGTTTCTAAGATGACTACAGTCATCTTAATAAGATCCTGTTCTTGCCTTTGAATTGCAAAAATGTTTTGAATTAATAGAAATGAGGGTTACTATTTAATTATACTTTTCTTTTCTTTGAACGTAAAAAAGAAAGAATACCTTTACTTACTGCATTACTTTGTGCAGATTTCAGGAGTAGATTATATTAAGTATATTAAGGATTAAATATTAAGAATTTTCCATGAGAAAAGGTATTAGTGGACCTGGTAATGTTCAGTGCACAATCAAAAACTTTCTGAAAATGTTCAGTTTATTAGCCCTCTGGAAAAACTTAAAATTATTTCTATATCATTTTCCAGCACTATTCCTAGTGCAATTTACTCATTCACAATTCTGCCTTCATAGCTTTTTCTCCTCCCAAAGTAGGTTTCTACACTATTGATTTCCTTGAAAATATGACATTTTAGATGTGATTTGGAAGTTTTTGTTGAAAAGTATCATCTTATTGAGTGAAATATTTCTCAGACAAGTCTTGACTTGAGCAAAGTTCCAATTAAAAGTTTTTCTGGCATATAGTTACATTTTTGGTCAAAATTGTAAAGATTGCATTGACCTGTCAAGTTCATGGCACTCATCTGGGTCAGATGAATGTAGGAAGTCAAGTAGACCTGATCAAGCTAAGCATCTCAAGCACAAAGTACAGAAGATCATCTCTTCCCCTTGAAAAAAAAAAAAAAAAAAAAAAAAGGTGCCTTGGGATTTTAAGCTACCATGTCAGAATTTATTTAAGTCTTTTGTAGGTCTTTTCCTAAACACTTCCCCATTTACATCCACCCATCCATCTACATACATACACACACACATGAAAACAGAATTAGAGGTGTCTTAAAATGACAGCTTATTTTAAACCTACAGGTTTAGTGGAATTTCTTTTCCTATTACAATTCACATTATTTCTTTTTAATCCAAGCATTTCCATCTTCCTATAAATATTTACTTTATACCCAGCTTGACTGAATATGGAGGTCTTTCATTCTCTCTCTTAAGTCCAACATGCACTTTTGCAGGTATAAACATTCTCTCAAATTCATTCAGTAGTAAAATACAGGTGCTATACCAAAACCTAAAGATAGAGCAAATAGATCATGTATGATTACATCAATGCTCTGTCACAAACCTTTAAAATGTTGTATCAAGAAAGACAAGCTGGAAATAGGAGGAATTAGGCTCTTTCTTTAGCTAGAGTACATTTCTGCAGTGATCAAATAATTGCAGCCCTACTGTGATATGTAGAAACTTTCTCATAAAGCAGAAAAAAAAGGCCCTGGAAATTGTAGCTATTCAAGAAATCACTGGGTCTCTATTTCTGTTGAATATTTAGGAATATAAGTAAATACAAGGTTTAGGGAATACAAGCACGCACAAATTAATATAATCTCTAATATTTGCATATTTTGCTAAGATTGAATTGAATTTTCCCACTAGGTTTTTTTTCACAAAAAACAGTGTTAATGCTTATGGGTTATGAACAAAAATTTCTTCTGTGTTGCTCAGTTCTTCCATTTGTTCTTTATGACATGCTAGGAATGACTAGGAGGTTTGTCCCAAACCGTTACATGGGATCAAAATGAAACCCAAAGTCTCTAAAATTTATCAATATAATGCCTTCAGATTCATCTAGAATGAAGCATCTATGCACTTTTTTGGATCTGAACACTAGTGATTGGTTTCATCTCACATAACTTTAGGTAGCTAAAGGTTAGGAATAGAAGTTACTAATTCATAGCTTGCTCAGAAGCTAGAGAACATTTCTTTCATCCAGCTTGGGGATGGAGAGATGAGGGTTCCTACAGGAGCACCTGTCTGTCTTCACTGATTGCTGAGAGAACTGGGATTTCTAACTTCCTTTTTTTAGTCTGCAGTTACAACTGGGATGTAAGTAAAAAATGAAGCACAAATAAAAGCACAAAGGGTTTGTCCTAGAATTTGACTGATCAATATTTAACAAAGAGTTTCAGTCTCATAAGTGACAGAAAATAGATCCTCAAAGAGACAGTATGTAATACATTTAAAACCTGGTTCTTGCAGATGTCACAGCTAAAACCGAGGCATCCAGTTGTGACTTTAAATTGTATCTCTAGAGTTAATAACTTAAGAATCAGCCTGATTTGCTGATTTGCTTTGATACAAGAAAGGCAATGGAGTGATAGCATTTTGAATTTTGACAGATCAAAATTAGCACTCTAGATCTTTATTAAATGATTCAAAAAGATTCATGTTGAAACGAACCTGGTAGAAAAAATAATAGTCTTGAAACAAGGCCTTGAAAATAAGCAAATGTGGCTTGTGTGTACATACTAGTATAATTTTATGCTCCATTTCCAACATGGATATTACAATAATATTTCACACAAATTATAGGTCAATTTTCACATAGATGCTGCCCTAAAGGTGCATGAAATTACATTAGTAGGGGAAATTTGCATCATACTTGGCAATGACAATTGAACAGAAAAATAATGTTTTAGTAACCTCACAGCTTTGAATGCGACGGTGGGTTTCACAATGTAAAATGAATGTTCCACCAGAATGCACCAGCTGTAATTAAAATGGTTTGTATTGTTTTTAGCTCTGCAAAACATTCTATGAATCCTAACACAAGCACCTACTTACCAGGGTTTATGTAGTTTTATTATATTTTAATTAAAAAAAAATATGCTAAAACACTATTTCCTTTCTACACCCTATGACTTTGTAGCTTTTTCTCATCAGTGTAAAAACTTGAAGAAAAGTATAGTTCACTCCTTTTCTTGAGGTTTGACTGTGTTAGGTAGCCAAAACAGAAAACCATGAAGTCCAGGTCAGGCCAGATTCCCAGACTGCTGGCCCACAGACAGTCAGTGCTCCTTCCAATGCCCAAATTTATCTGGCCTAAATCCCTGTGCTCAGTTTTTCTTATCAACTGGCTCCAGGATTCTAGATGGCTTTAATTAGTGAGGAGCATTAGTCCCTAGGACTGAGATAGAATTTAGGCTGGATGACATTTGGCTTGGTTTCTTTCAGGTTTTGACCCAGAGTCCATATTTCTGGGCAGCCAATCTATACTACACTTTTTATATTCCTTTTGTCCAGAAAAATATTTTTCTTCATTGTTCCTTGATGGTTGGTAAGTGCAGGTAACACCAGATTTTTTCACTGTTGTACACTTGTCCTTACATTTGTCCATATATTTACTCTTTTCCATCTTATCTCCAAAGGTCTATATAGTTAATAGAGGCCTGAGAATGAAGCAGGTGAAATTCATGGCAATTTCTGTTAGAATTTTTCTTACTCACCTACTTTTAATATGACTCAGTTTGTCTATCTAATAAATATCTAAATTTTTAAAAGACATAATTCCTTGCATTCTCCAGAGGCCATAATCCAACTGTGACAATAGAAAAAGAGCAATTATGTTCACCTACATGGTGTCAATGAAATGAGAGACATGTAATTTTTTCCAAACATAATTGTCTGATCTGAAGAGACTTCCTAGTGGATATGTCACGTCCACCCCACTCTACCACTCTAATTTTGTGCTTCAGAAAAAAATTGACATGCAAACCATAAGCAGAACTGGCTAAGAGATTTAATGTCCCCAGGTAACATTTACATGAATGTAGTATATCATTATTTAAATAGCATCAGCCAGAACGTGGATTTTCAGATTACAATAGCCTCCACTTCTGTCCCAGTGGTGCTAGCATTACAAATTTAGGGAATAAATATCTAATTATATGTTTTTATCAACTTACAGAACATGGAAAACATGATTTATGTGCACCTTTACAGTCTTAGCTAGACTGAAATAAATTTTTAATATGCTGTGTCGGTCAGCTCCGAATTGCAATTATGACTCACTATTGTGAGATGTGTTATAGATGGAAAAGCTTTCTCTCCTTAGAAAACTGAAAGTCTTTTTTTTTGGTGTTAGGCTGCTGTTGTTTTCCACAAAGTAATTATATGTAAACATTTTATTCAGATCTCTTTAAGAGCAATTGCTATTTACCTTTATGTCTTGAGATGTTGGAAAACAATAGTTTTCTACTGAATTCTGAGTAGGTTACTAGCAAAATGATGTGAACGAAGGAATTTACACATAAGTATTTGAAACCTCATTAACATCTTCCTTTCTCTAAAACACAGGTGTACCTTTTCACAGCCGACTATACAACAGTCGGATGCATCACACTAAAAAAGTGTTACATGCATTTTCTGACACTGGGTTTGGAGAAATCCTTGGATTAAGGAAATTAAAGTTCTGTCTATCTCATTAATTTTATTAAAGAAGTCACAGTGTATTTCACATTTGGCTTTAAGCTCAGTGCTTTCCAAACAATGCCTGTTTCCTTTACATTATAATAAAGAAAACTACAAATGGATATTTTTTTTCCTTTTTCTCCTTAAAGATTTCTATAACCACTTAACATCAATGCCGGTGCTCATAACAAAGAGAAGTGTAAAGCAAACCCTTCACTATATACCCACAGTGTAGTTCATTTTTATTTCAGTTTATAAGGGAATAGGAGACAAATTGTCAGATCATCTACTCCTTCATCTGCACAATAGCAGAATCACCTTTACCCTTTTTTTTGACAGATGTTTGCAGATGTTTGTCACAGGTCAACCAGTGATTTATTGGCAGATACCACAGCCTGGAAGCTTCCATCAGATGTGTTTCTTTTCATGTCATGAAGACGTAGAAAAGCCTCTGGCCAATATTGCTGTTTCAGTACCTGAATAGCCGTGCAACCCAAAAGCATAACACCTGCTCGTGGCCAGATACGCACTCTCCTTTGTGTGGAGGTACAGAAGTTGCTGTCCCTCCTTGATAAACTGTAAAATTAGGAATTTGGATCCCGTAACTGCCAGGGTTGAATTGTTCATCTGCTACTAATAGATAGATATGATCATCCTTCATTCTGACGTTTGACACATTTAATAGAAATGTTCTCTCTGATTGTAGTGACTAAATCAATAAAGTATTCTCCTCTTCTCCTCCTCTTCTCAGTAAGGTTTTTTCTTTCTTTTTTCTTAAATTTAGACAACTCAAAGTTTTCATGAGTACATGAATTTCCCTCAATTTTTTCTTCCTAAACATTTTTTTATTGATATATATTCTAATATTTGTGTGGATGACATTTTGGGACATTCATAGAAAAACACAGATTTCTAATCAAGCAAACATTCCAACATGTCAAAGAAGAATCATATCCTTGAATTACTTAAAATCAAGGGCTGGTTTACATAAACCTGACAAAAATAAATATTTGAAAAGGAGGCTTTTGTAAGCAGTATCATAGAAATTAACATATTTATCTATTCTATTCAGTGGTGCTAGTTTAGTAGATGTGTGAGACCTCACTTACAATCACTTTGCCAAAATGAAACCACACTTTCACTTCAACTGCTCTTTTAAAGCTCTCTGGGGATTTCTTGTTGAGCAGTGTTCAAACACAAGCAGTTCTCCCGGATGGTATTCTGTGTTCTGCACCAAACTTCTGGCTCACATTGGCACTAGTGATTTTGTCATCTGAAACACATCACAATAGCCACCGTAGAAATATTGTGTTTGACAAATAATGGACTTGGACTTCCCAATGATGCTATTTTGGACCTGACCAGAACAATGGGTATTGGAAACCTGTCAGCTGTTATTTCTTTCAGATTTCCCACACACCATTCCAAAACTTACATTGTGACTTTTACCGCAGAATTTGTCTGAACATTTAAATCTGCCCTGTACAGGCAACTTGCTCCCATAGGTAAGGATATAGCTTGAGTGTTCCAGTCTGCACTCCCAATGGGCATGAAGATGTGCTGGTGTGACCAATAGGTGCAATCTCCCAATTCACCCTGGGAGGTCTTCATCACACTTTTTCTTTAGAATGGATGCAATGTCAGCAACACATGCCCCATGGACAAGACTTTAACTGGGGCAGTTGAGCCACAACTGTATTTCTGATGGCTGTAGCAAAAGGCCCTTTGCCTATCAGCACAGGGAAAGAATTGCAATGATCACTCAGCTGCCAGTCCTGCATGCACTAGTTAAGGTTCTGCTCACTGTTTATTTCTAGAATAATATGTGAAGCAAATGTTCACAGATAATTTTCTGTAATTGGGATTTTCCCTCTGTATTGGCAAGATCATAGTAAGACAGAAACTGTCAATCACCAAGTCATTACACAATTAAGCAGAATTAAGCAAGTTTTCACGATGTACTGAAGGAACATCCCACCTTGAACTTAACTTTTTGTCAATTAGTGGTGTATTTAGAGAGTAAAAATATTAATGCAGATATCAACTTTATATTCTTGTATAGTGCCTAGCACAAAAATCTGTCTTGGCCTACAGAAATTTCTGCATTTCAAATGTTTCATAAAAATGCTTGTTTCATAAAATTCGTCCCCTTGCCAGAGGGAAAAGAATCACTTCAATAAATTTTGTTCGTATAATTTTGTTTTCTTTTCTTTTTGGAAAGACCAGCTAACATATTGCAAAGACAAGAAACACTTGTTTAAGTATATTTTTTTTTCTTGAAGAGTACTACATCGTAACTCACACAATGCATATCAAAAAGCTCTCAAAATCTTAGTGTATAAACTTGGAAGAGATGCACAAAGTAAATTACGCTTTTTAAGCTTTTGCCATATAGTTATGTTTTAAATGGATTCTTCTCTATTATGATCAATAAAAGACCTAGTTAAAAGAAATGACATCGCATAATCTATAGGGGAGTTGTAGACATAAGGAAGAGAGCAATATGAAATGTACAGTATGCTCAGTAAAAAAAGTGTTTGCCAAACTTTGAAAAGGCCATGATTACCTCAGGTCAGCACTTTTTCTTACATTGTTTCTTTTCAAGCTCAATAAAAACATTCTTCTGTCCCCCTGAGAAGCCAGAAGCACTTTATCTATCTATGAGATTTTTGGGCTAAATTTTATTTAGTTTTATTACATCAAAACTATAAAAGAAGATACAAATATTTTATAATGATTGCTGCTGGATATTCACAGGGGTATTAACTATATCAGGGACAGAAAAAGAGACACTTTGTGATATTGCTTGTACTCTTGTAACCAAAGAAGAAAGTATCTGTCCAATTGCGAACAGCATCAAGAAACTGTAGCAATGACTGCTTCACATCTGTATTCCTCTGTAAGCTCTAAAATAATTTATTTGGGAGATAACTAAATCAATAGGTGCTAAAGAGAGAGAGAATGAGTTAATGCATGAAGAGTTTATAAAATTAGAGATCCAGTTATGAACTCACTTCTAGTCTCTGTTTTATTTGCTTTTACCTACATTAACTACTAAGATGACATTTGTCTATTTGAAGAATATTAATATGTTTCTCCCATTACATTAATTTGCTTGGGTGTTTACATGTAGCCATGTGTATAAATTTATTCATTTTTACAATTACAATTATTTTCTGGATCAGATCTTATAGATCTTGTGGATCTCAAACAGACACAAAGACTGAAAAAACAATGTCGTACACAGGTTTTCTGCTTGTGTGTAGAATCAAATGAGGCAACTCAGCACCTAATGTAAATCAAGTCAACCTAACCTAAACCTTTTCTAGTATACATGAAAAAGATTCACAAGTCTGGTGTTTAGTTTTTGAAGCTACTACGAGTCTCAAAGCTGCTTAAAACCAATACAATTGTATTTTCTCTGGCTGTGTCTAAAATATATATCAGGGACCTTAAATGGATGGATTACACTGATTATGATAGTAATTATGGCTATGGCAGGAGACAGCATTATTACTTATACATAAGAAAAGGGCCATTGGTTTATTGTCATCTACCATTCATCTACATTATCAAAGTCAGAATGGCTCAGGCCAAAAAGTTCAGAGAGATATCTAAATGAAGCATCTTGTTCCTTGGTGTGACCAAGCCTTCCTTCATGATTTATCTGCTCTGCCCTCTTCTTTCAACTTCACAGTAATAAGATCACTTTCAGTTGCAGGTTTGTTACATTTAGATTTTATAATTAGAACTACTAGTGGGATTAGTCCCTCAAGCACAAAAATTGTATGGCAATGAAGTTTTCAGCAGGTGGTGACCTGCAGCTCCCTCAGACTCAGGACTATGAAAAATCTACTCCTCCTTTTCTTTTTTTTTTTTTTTTTTATTTTGATTTTTAATGCAGTTAGGACTTTTCCTCAATAGTCTCCACAAAATGCAAAATTCATTCATTCAATTTTCTATTTCTATGTGGTGTATATATATGTATATACCGATATGTATATTTAATCATGAAATTGAATTTTGTTTATTTGTTTTCCCTCCACTCTTCCTGTCTCTCCTCTTTCCTCCCCACATCCATATTTATTGCATTAGCTTATCAGCCAGCCTTGAATTTTAGTGTGTCACTGAAGGAAGAATCTATTTCATCAGCAGAGGGATGCAGTAGTGCTTCTGAAGACGGTTTTTTTTCCAATTAAGGCATTTCCCGGGTAAATGCTTCCTTTGGAAGAGATTCCAATAAGTGTTTCTAGAGACCTGACTTTCAGCTCCTGAGCACACCTGGGTGACACTGGTGTTGATATTTACTGGGACATTTTATAGCTCCAGCAGGGAAGGATTTGTATGTGTCTATTTTAAAAAGATATTATTTAATGTATTTATTTTTTTGAAATGTGTCCATAAAATTGTGTTCATCCTTTTAGACTTTATATTAAGAAAACTGGCCAGTGGATCAAGACTCACAAGAAAATTTATAAAAGATATAATCACGAAGATGCTATTTGTCTGACAGAAAGTACACCTAAATAGTTATAAGGATAAGCAAGAGGAAATATTCTCTGGTCTTTTTTAAGTCCTCATTGATTTTGTTACCATTTTACTCCTTTTAATTTTAAGCAATATAATTAGAATTAGGGATAAAGTAACAGCTGATTTTCCAGAAAGAAAGTCAGCATTGATCTAATTTTGGAAGCTTACCCACAGAACATAGGAGTCTTGTCCCAGAATTAGATATCCTAGTGCCCCAGTAGACATAAATGAAACTCTCCTGATTTTTGTAAACTCAGGACCTAGGCCTAAAGGTATGCTTTTTCCAAGTTGCTTTGCTTTAGCCTTGCTCTAATTACGCATTATAATTTTGAGAGTGTCCTGGCTATTGTAGATTGGAAATATACTTTCTTAAATACACAAAAATTGTTGCTGAAAAATTAAATATTGAGTAACAATCATTTAATTCATAAAGAAGAATCAAAAAACCATAAAGATATGTTGCAAAGACTGGGGAAAATATCCTCTAAGAGACTAAAAAAAATAATTAGATCTTTAAAGGTTTAAAAAAAATATTAATAAAATCAGAATGTTTGTGTTGCTGCCACATGATACTATCTCTGAGTGCTTCAGGTTTTTCCTTCTGTTTTCTTCAGAATAAAATATCTTGTTTGCTTGCTAGATGTCAGTCCTTTTGGGATAACTACTGTTGCTCTTCTGGTAAGTTTTGCCTTGTACCACTGTTTTACACTGCTCATGTCAAGAAAGACTTCATCTTTTATTTTTCTTCCCTCTTTATCGGTTTCATGTAAGGATAAGCCTATATTATTTCTCTGTGAGTGTTTTTATTTAAGAGAAAATTCCTACCATGTAGCACTCTTTTTCAAACAGTGGCTGTGGAAGGCTGGCCTCATAACTTTATTTAGTTTTTATTTTGATCACAGAATCTTCATGTTTGGAAGGGATCTTTGAGATCATTGAGCCCAACCACAAAAAAAACCCAAATCAACAACAAAACAAAAAAACACCAAAAAAAAAACCCCAAACTAAACAAACCACCACAGACACAAACCAACAATCTTGGGCACTAGAGCATGCCCTTGAAGTGCCATGTCTACACATTTCTTAAATACCTCCAGGGATGGTGACTTCATCACTTCCCTGGGCACCCTGGTCCACTGTCTGACCACTCTCTCAGTAAAGTAATTCTTCACAGTATCTAATCTAAACGTCCCCCGCCACAACTTCAGACTATTTCCTCTAGTTCTGTCATTATTCACGTGGGAGAAGAGGCCAGCCCCCAGCTCTCTACAACCTCTTTTCAGGTAGTTGTCAAGTGCAATGAGATCCTCCCTCAACCTCCTCTTCTCCAAACTAAACATGCCCAGTTCCCTCAGCCCCTCCTCACAGGACTTGTTCTCTAGACCCCTCACCAGCTTGGTGGCTCTCCTCTGGACACGCTCCAGCACTTCAATGTCTGTCCTTCTTGTAGTGAGGGGCCCAGAACTGAACACAGTACCCAGGGTGAGGCCTCACCACTCTGGAGTACAGAAGCACGTTGACTTCCCTACTCCTGGCCACACTATTCCTCATACAGGCTAAGATGCCATTGGCCTTCTTGGCCACCTGGGCACACTGCTGGCTCAGCTGTCCACCAACACCCCCAGGTCCTTTTCTACTGGGCAGCTTTCCAGCCACTCTTCCCTAAGCCTGTAGCATTGCCTGGGATGCAGAGCATTAACTCTTAAATAATTCTGATTTGGTTTTTTTGTGCTTCCCTGGTGACTACATACAAAAAAAACCTCATGTGTTTAACAATACGTACATTTCTTCCTCTTTCCTGGGTTCTAAAACCAGATTTTTCCATTTTAATCTCCCTCAGGTTATTTAATTATCATATTTGGTTTTGTCTGAGACAGAATTTCATCCCAGGTATTTCATCAAATTCTTTTATATGCCAATGAAATGTGCCAACACATAGGGCTGGAAAATTTGGGATATATTAATATTAGATCTGTGCTGTCAGTTTAGCTCAGTTTGTGTTCATGCCCATGCCCAAATTCTGTACTCATGCCTACTCATTGGCTTAACCTTCAGCCCTTACTGGGAACAAGCCAAATAGCTCTGTGGGTAGACACACTCAGGCACTGAGAGGCAGAGGATAATTTAAACTGTGCCTCTGAGTTTTGCATAGGTCTTGTATAAAACTCCCAAGTTTGAGAAATCACTGCACAGAATTACAGCTAATTAAAAGTAATGGTGAAAAGCAATTTTTTTTTATTAACAAAAGGAAACCAAAATCCTTTCACAGCCTCAACATACTTGATTTTGAAAAATTTTGTATATTTTTCTCACTTCTGATATCAGTATGGAAGTCTTTTGGTTCCTTAATCTTCTTTTTCTCCCATTTAAAAATAATAGTAAAAAAAAATATTAAAAAATCTTATTGATTCATAAAAAAAGAAAAATACCAAAAGTGAATTTTACTTAATAAGGAAGATTGATAAAAAAATTAATTCAGTTTTTACAAGACTTCATACAGAATTATCAGCTGATTTCTTTTAATGCCTCATAATAATAAAATTAATATATGAAAAATACTTACATAAAACTTGTGATTTCTGGGTACTCCAAAACTTTCTCCTTCATGTTAGGTGGTTAAGAGCTCTCACTGTTCCATTTCTTTGAATAGCTATTTGTATGTTTTGTATAAAATTTCTGACCAATCTTTAGTTTCATGATCTGTCAAGGAGAAGGCAAGAAGTAAACTGATGCTTATTCTTTTGACTCTAGATATTTAGGACAAAGGAATCAGAGCTTCTAGATAGAAACTATCTTCATGGAATTTAACATCCAAATCCCAGCAGTTATTTTAATGTTGTTTTTATGATCAACTTATATATATTTATGTATATATATATTTGTATTTACTTCTGTTTTTCTGGAAAAATATTGCAACCTAACATTTGGAAGGAATTATATCCCCATCAACTATAGATCCTTACATTTATTCTTTCATTCTTTCTTATTTTCTGTTCACATTTTATAGAGAATCCTTACTTTTCTGGTTTTTTATGTGTGTGTATGTCTCCAGTATGCGTACCTTTTAACTTTCCACAGGAATTAAATTACATTCGTAAACTTTTTACATTTGTGTATTCTGGTTCCCCCAGCTCTCTGCAGACTCTGTTTTTCCCACCACAGACACACAGTAATTGCACAATATTGATGTTATTCTCCTATTTTTCAATTCTAATTCTCCGCTGCCATACTTCAAAATACCAATTTGTTTCTTAACATCTTCAGTGTATATAGAATAAGACTGTACTGTTAGCTGAGCTGTCCAAAATGATTTGTTCCTTTTCAGACATGTTTGCTGTTTTAATTAGTTTACTTACTTACAGTAGATACAAATTTTATTTTTTAAAGTCTAGAGTCTCCCTATTTGCCACATTCCTTCTGCCCATTAAATTCTTTCAGTTTTTTGTTTGTTTTTTTTTTTTTTTTAAATTGAATCAGTGATAGTGCTCCTGTTGGATCATGACGGCTTTTCTTGTTGTAGTTGTCATTTTCAGTGTATCAGAGATGACCCAGAGTATGGCTGACAGTGACACTGCTCTGAAATAAAAATTAAATGGGGATGACAACTCCAGCTGGATAGATAGTTTGTTTGAGAATATATATTCCAATTAACTTGTGCTAAATCATGATGAATGAGTAGAGAAAATGGAAAGTTTGGAGAAATGGAATAGAACAGATGTGCTGTTGTAACAATGAATAAAGCAAAAAGAAATGTGATATAGAAATAGAGCAAAAAATGATACTACCAATGCTGTTCCTAATAATTTAATTTATTAATCACAATAACTGGCAACATAAGATGGCAACTTGAAGTACGATATATAGGCAGAAATATTGCCCTAAAGAAATTCTAGTCTGGGCTTATTGGTAACATGTAGCAAAAGTTAAATGACACAGTACATAGAACAACATGAGAAAAAAAAAGTCTGTGAAGCGGCAAAATCCTAAGGGAAGATACGGGACATTCGAGAGTACCTGACAGAAAGACAAGAAAAATAGAGGATGCCAGACTCAGGGAGTCCCCAGGGCTGGAAAGGAGGATTAGGGACAAACATCCCATTGTAAGACACATGTCTGCCCTGATATCCCTCCTTGTGTGAGAAAGAGGATTTGAAAGGAAAATTTGTCCTTGATTTGAATTGAATTCGAACATATATTAAGGTTAAATATGTATTTTGCTGGATGCCTGGATTCTGTCTTCCCTGGGAGGTAAGGCCCTTCCTAAGGATAGAGAAAAAATATGCAGAAAAGGCAGGAGAGCTACCATAATGCAGAAAGAACACTACTGACCAAGCAACACAGCTCCAAGAAATGATCGCTAGTTCATCCAGACTTCATCAAACACACTGGAAAATAAACCAATAAAACACTTTTACTGTTTTAGTGTTATGTGGAGGAGAGGAGGAAACACTTTGGCATCTTTATCACATAACATAGAGCTCACACTGCACACGGCATCAAAAATGATGTGGGGAAGCAACAGATTCCATTTTTCTCCCACATTTTTGTTAATTTCAGACCACAAAACATTCCTTCTGACATGAAAATCTAACTCAAGTAAAATAACAATACCTAAACTAAAACTCAATGTTTGTTTGTTTGTTTGTTTGTTTGTTTTTAAATACTGAACAATTAAAAGGAAGAATCTTCTAATAAAGGTAGGAAAAATTGCATGTCCATTGCTGTATGGAAGGTCTTTCTAATTGTCTCTTCAGCTAGACTTGAAGTTTTTCTTTTTGTAGTTTACGAATTAAAAAAATATACTTTATTAGAAGGATACATGCATATATCTTAATCATTCTTTTCATCGTCTAAAGGAAGTTTTGTTTGTCCAAATAATACTTCCATGAAACAACTAAAGTTATTAAAAGATGCAAAAAAATCTAAAGGTTGGGGAAAATGTTAATTAACTTTCAAAGATCAGTTGAAGGTTTTAGACAAATACCATTTCAGTGGAACAACAGGAATGACTAGCTGAGCAGTGAAGATTCCTTCCATCCACATATCTCCATAAAAGTGTTTAAAATTTGTTTAGCTTCAGTGTATAAATATTTATTTGAGTCTTAATATGTTTTAGACATACTAGAAGATAAGTATGAATGCTGCTGATTATAGCCTTGCAACACCAACCAAATTTTGATTTTGAATCAGAATAGGGGGGGGGGTGCTGTTTGGACCCATGCCCACTGAGATCTTGATAGAAAGCTTGAAGTTTTTTCATTATTAAAAGAAAACTCATTTAGGGCATCCTAACAGAGACTCAATACTTGCAATAGCATTTTCACATGGTTGTGAATAGAACTTCGTCCTGTTCTCACTGCAAAGAATTGCTGGAAATGCTGCAGAGAAATAAGCTGAACAAAAGACCAAGTCAACAGTGGTTTTGGGGCTGTGAAGTATGTCTTTTATTTAGTCCTTCTCAGAGTTTCCCTTCTGCATATGTGATTATTAATAAGCTCCTATTTAGCAACAGGAGAGGTCTTTGTTGACTGACATGTATGATGTCAGTAGGAAAGACAGATACCTGACAAGTAATTCTTAAGTAAACTAACAACTGGGTAAACATAATGTTGATATTCAGATGCTGCTTATAAAACAGCCATGTTTCTTTGCTTTCAAAAAGGTAAGCAAGCACAACTGATCAGTAGAAACCACAAATACAATTTGTGCATTATGCTATAATGTTTCAAAAAACAGTGGGCTGCTGAAGCTATGTTAATCTGCACCAGCTGGGATTTGATCTGTAATTCACTTCGGTAGCAAAAGGAACAAGTTTGAAAGGATCCTTATATTCAGCATGTAACTGTAAATCCTGTCTTTGTGCTGCCTTAGCAAATAATCTTTATAATAAGCATGCATTTCATTCAGCTCTCATTTACTCTCATTTTTAGGAGAAGAATTTATTTGTATCATTATTCTAATATGGAAAATTACATACATATGTTCAATAAGATCTGTTTCCCAAAATCCACAGTAGCTAAACCTTAAATATATTGTCCCAGTATTTTTTAGTCTATTTTGAAAAAGCATTTAGAAGAAATGTGAAGTACTGGAATGTCAGCCTTGGGCAGTCTATCCCTTTGTGGGGCCTGTATCAGAGCTGATACAGTGAAGACAGTGGCACTACAGACTCTCCCATTAACCTAGCTTTAAAAATTGGACCTTCTTCCTTCATAAGGTTATTTTCTGAGTTAAAATATTCTACCTATTAATCATCAGAGAGAAACAACTTGCATTTACATTAAACTAAAAAAGCTAATTTTCTCTTTATTTATTTAATTTCTTTTTTCAAGACTTTTCCCATTTCTTCTGCTTTTTTAAACAGAATGTGGAGTTTGACTTTCCTTCCAGAACAAAGCAAAAGTCCTGTGATTCTTTACAGAAGTTAATGGCATGTGTCATTTAACAGCAACTGGAGTCCTGCTCATTTACTGTGTGGAATTCAGAAGCATCCAAAGCACCGAGAATCAGTGGAGCCAGGTGGATTTATGTCAGCTGAGTTTTCCTCTGACTCAAAATCTTATAATCTGAATGCCTTTCAGGGCTGGATGACACAGGGTAAAGAAGATGAACAGTTCTACTAAAACTTAGTTCTGCTTCTTCTCAGATAAAAAAATGGAGAGGTATTCTTTGTTACAACTTGGAAAGTCACTTTTCCTTTCACAAAGGAATGAGTTAGCAGTCTGTAATGTAGTTACTGCTTAAAAAGTGTTTGGATCTTATACTCTTTAAACTAGATTTGGTTTTGTTCTTATCGTCTAATCCAATTCAGAGTGCTGATTACTGAATAGTAATTTGTATACTTTGAGTTTGTTGAGATGAAGACTGCAAAGTTTATTTAAAGGAAGACAAGGTAAGACAAGAATTGTAATAGCTCCAAGTGTATAAATTGCCTTACTGCAGTGTGCTTATGCATGTTGTATTGCACCTGGGCTTTAAATCAGTCCTGTGCTCCTGCTGCTGAATTGTGCACCACCACTCTACTGACAGCAGAGCCGGCAGCTGAGAAGCAGAAAGGATGATTGCAGACTCATGGGCTGCGTTAATCAGAAATGTGGGGTTGTGCTGGGATACAGCTGGTTGATGCTTCTGCACATAAGATTCATGTCAGTGGGGGGATGGCAACACAACAGTGTTGGTTTGGTTCGATCGGTTTGGTTCCTTGATGACACTTTGCAAGAACTGTCAGAGTACAATCTATCTGGAGGGGGCCTCTAGCGTACCATTTGAAAATACTTCATCCTAGAGGAAGACCAATACTTCTGATGGCAAGGACCTAAAGGCATATTAGGATTTCTGTAAAATGGTGCAGAGGGGCCAAGATTTAGGCCCAAGATGTTAGATCTGGGGCTGAGGGATGAAACCTGTAACAGCCAGTTGTGGAGTTAGCACATATATTAATCGATAGAAGCACCTACTGATTAAGCAAGGATTTATCATTGTTTTCAGCTAACACCCATGTGGCATTGGAATGAGCATTTCCAGTCCAAACACCTTTACTAGCTTCAGGGAGCTAAATCTCCTTTTGGAAATGGAGTGATCTCCCTTTGGCACAGGAGTGACTCGTTCCTTTTATTCTCTCAAAGCTAGACAGGGATGGTGTGAACACGTCTCTCTGCCAGTCCAGTGCTTAGAAATCCCAGGATTTAGTTATGGATTTCCCTGTGCCTGAAGACATTTAAATGCACACCTTCTCCCAGCAAGGAGAATGCACCAATTGCCTGCACAGGCACCAAGCTGGACCAAAGATTCATTTCATCCCTCCTCTTCCACAATACTATCAAAAATACAAAATTAAAGGAGAAAAGATAGAGGATTTCTAAACAAAACATGGTGTAACTCTGGAACCTTGTGGCTAGTGCTCCCTTTCTGGGGATGGCAATGTCAACCTTTGTTACCAGGACTGAATTAAACAGTCTTTGAATAAAACATGTGAACAACATCAGGAACGTAGACTAAACCCATGGGTGAGTGACACAGTCACTGGCCTACAAAATCAAGCTGCATTTTCCCTCCCACTCTGCCCTCATAAATCTTGCATCCCTGAGCATAGTAACACAGCTTCTATGTATGTCTCCACAAAAAACCTGCGTGCTATATCGGTGTGCTTTGTGACAGAGATCAATAGTGAAGGAAATATTGATTCCTTAACGAAATGTTGGGACCTCAGAGTGTGTCCAGACATTCTTGTGATATATTTATTTCCTTTTAACATTTCAGCTACAATGAGGTGACATAGTCACCTTTTACAAGTATTACTTCCCATCTTCATTCAGATTCAGTATGTCAATAATTAGTTTTAATTGGCATTTTCAATCAATTTAATTTTCGCAAGCATCAGTCTCTCTACATGTGCCCTATTTGTGTCCTTGATACTGACATCCAAATAGCTCATCTAACCTTGTGTCAGTCTGGCAGAGGTGGACTGCACTAAACAGTTGGCTTATTTTAATAGTTCATTTTGTTGCATGCATTTCTTATGAAATTACAGAATGTTAAGCACTAACAGTTAATGTTTAAAAGACTGTGATATTCTATTTGGATTATTCCATTCAATTAGTATTGGTCTATTGAACTATCCAACAGAAGAAACAGCTCTTGGCTGTATGTTCAGTCTTTGATTCCATATTGATGGGTTTTCAACTGCCTCATTCCTCGTTAATCTTAAGCAAGAACAAACTGATTATTTGTTTTATACTGCCATGTGGAACATTGTTCTCTTGTCTTTGACTTCATGGTACTGCAGGGAAATCTCCTGTTTCTAAAACTTAACCATATTAGTGCTGGTCAAAACTTGTATTTTCCAATAGGATTGGAAAATAAGATTGTTTTTTGTATGAAAAATTTATGTACACATACACAGACATACACATATAGATTTCCATAAAAATTAAAAAAAAAAAAAAAGCTCAGCACTCAATAACTCAGAAACAGTGGCTGAAAAATGTAAATAATCTACATACACACTGAAGACCCCAAAATCTAGAGGTAATTCTTCAAAACAAATGTACTCCCAGCATACATTTTAAATATATATGCATTGTCATTTTCCAAATATACCAGCATATTTCTCCTCTAGTTTTACATTCTTCTGTGGTTATCAATGGATATCTGCAAGAGAATGAAATATGAAAGAAATAAACTAGGACTTAAAATTATTTTTAACACAATTATAGCATATAAGCATTGAGCTAAGATGAAGAAACTGAATATCTATTCTGAAAAAGGTGATTGTCAGTGATTATATCAAGGTGTCTAAAGCATTTCAAAAAAGGGACATAAACTCTCACATTTCAGGCTGCAATCAGACTTCTGACTAACAAGTAGGCAGAGAGACTTTTCACAATGGTCAATTTGTTTCCATAGTTTTTATGATGTTTTCCTCAAAAGCATCTGGGATTGGCCATAGTAATCAGGATAGTGCCAGAGCACATCACAGGAAATTTCTACCAAGGCATATCCTACAGTCCTTATAATACAAAACTATCATATCATATGCAAAGCAGGCAAATTACCATGTACTTTTATTATTGTTAGTATTAATAGCAATAATTTGCACCATAATATGTCCATTGAATTCTCATATATCTGATGAGACACAAACTGGGAACTTCTGAAAGATGGATCATCTACAATTTGTAAGATCTGTGGAAACAGTCCTGCCTTTAATAATAAATCATAGAATCATAGAAGAGTTTGGGTTGGAAAGGACCTTTAAAAGTCATCTAGTGCAACACCCAATAGACCAATAATGGCTGTATGACTGAAAAAAGATCCCTTAGGAGAGAATTCTTTTTTTTCTGTTGCCATTTCCTATAAACAGTTCATTGTGTTCTAAACCCTTTTGCCTTGAACACTAAAAGGAGAGGCTGCTCCTCTGGCAGTTCTCTCTGCTCCATCACATTCTAGCTCATGCACAGATTTGGCACACAGCAAAACAGCATGGGGCCACACAAAGAAACCTGCTGCTGCTAAAAAACTCAGCTGTCACAAACTCCAAGGGGGAACTGGCCCTATAAAATAAGTGGACATCATAAAACGGTGTGGTGACCAGCTCTCTGAGAGTCACATCCCTAAGAGCTGTGGAAGGCACCATGGCATTAACAGGAGGCTGTGAGCACAAATAAATTAAGGACAGCTCTGCAAAACCAACAAAGAGCCTGGCTGCAGCCCATATGCATGGATGGATGTCTGAATTAGCCTGGAAGCAGCTGGGGCAGGATGGGACAGCAACAGCACTGGTTGTAGCTTCAGCGTGGGAAACCTTTCAAGGATACAGTTCTGGTTATACCATTTCAGAAGCACAGCATGAAATTTTCATGTGTCATTTTCCACTTTTCCAGAGCACATGTCTCAAACACCCCTCAAACAACACCATAGATGACCTTTCCATCCTCTGGCTGGCTCTCACAACACAGATCTTCTCCAAGCTCCTTAGAAGAAAATGGCATGCTTTTGCAAGTAATGGTCAGACCCCTAGAAATGATGAACACCAGAGATTCCAAAAGTTATTGCTAACAGCTTAATCTGAAAGGATTACAAAGGTGAGGGTGATGGTAAGAAGGTTGAAATGAATAGTGATCAGTGAAAGGTGGAACTTGCTCTAAACAACCTGTCCTTTGACTTTAAGTATTTAGAGGATCTCTGTAACTGCAATCCATTACCAGCAGGGTGAGAGAGGTTATCCTTCCCCTCTGCTCTGCCCTGGGGAGGCCCCATCTGGAGTACTGTGTCCAGTTCCGGGCTGCCCAGTTCAAGAAGGACAGGCAACTGCTGGAAAGGGTGCAGCAGAGGGCTACAAAGATGATTAGGGGCCTGGAATATCTCTCTTATGAGGGACTTGGGTCTTTTCAGTCTAAAGAAGAGCAGACCAAGGGGAGATCTGATTAATGCTTATAAATAGTTAAGGGGAAGGTGTCAAGAGGATGGAGCCAGCCTTTTTTCAGTGGTGCCCAGTGGTATCACAAGAGGAAATAGGCACAAACTTGAACATAAGAAGTTCATGAGGAGGACCTAAACATGAGGAGTAACTTCTCTACTTTGAGGGTGGTGGAGCACTGGAATAGGCTGCCCGGGGAGGTGTTGGAGTCTCCTTCTCTGGAGTCATTCAAAACCCGCCTGGACACGTTCCTGTGCAACCTGTTCTTGGTGGACCTGCTTTGGCAGGGGGGTTGGATTAGATGATCTTCAGAGTTCCCTTCCAACCACATGGGATTCTGTGATTTCTGTGAAACCTAATGTGAAACCAGATATATGTCCCTGCTGCCTGAAACATGCAATTCTTCATTGCAGGACTTGGTTATTCACCAAGATTTCATGCAGAAGGTGGAGGGGGGAGATTCCAAGAAAAACAGAGGGGAAATTATTAGTGTATAACCGGACATAGAACACTCTGTCTTTGCCTTGACATAGGCTTCAAATACAAAAGCACCAAGTTCATCACTGTAGATTCCTCAGCCTTTAATCTTTATGTTTGGTTTAACAAAGCTTGTGACAATTACATGGATGGAATAGGAGGGAAGTATCCTGGTTTAACAACTTTGAAGGTCTTTTTTTAAATATAACTCTAATGTTTATATGAACCATCCAAGCAAAGATCTTCGTTCTTTAAAAAATGTACTCCGAAGCCTCGTTTCTGCAAGCTTGTTTATTCGTAAGAGTATAGCACATGTTTCTCTGCATCAAGAAAATGCAAAGGGCCAGACCTTCATTTTGTATAAATTTTCAAAGATTCGTTCATTTCAAAGAGTTAAATGAATGTACTCCCCTGAAAGTGTGAACTATGATTCAAATGTAGGAGTGAGATATTGTGGCTTAATGAGTGGCTGCTCATGAGGTAAGCTGTAGTAGCTCACCTTTCTGTACAGTTTTGTCCTTTCATAAATGCGAAATAAGACACATAAGCTTAAACTTCTGTCACTAACTCTTAGGCTAATGCATTTTATTTGTTTTCTCTTTGCTAAGAGCATGCAGTCAATTACTGCAGTCCGGATGAAGAGTCCTAACTAATTAAGTTGCAATAACTCAATTGTGTCAGAGTTGATGATGACTTGTGAGGTTCCTAGGCATAAAAGGATGGCATTGCAGCTTCTGCATGGGACAGAAACACCTGGATAATACTGAGAAGCAGTGAATAAAATGTTTATACATACATGGGCTTTATCTGATCTGACACTTTTCTTGTACACTGTGGAGGTCTACATCTAAACTAACTGCCTAAGCTCCTCACTGCAGCCAGTGAAAATCTTATCAACAGAGTTAAAAGAGCTTGGTGTCGCAGTTCAGTTCCCATAAGTAGGTACCTACAGTGTCTGAGTTGCCACATGCCCTACATTGGACACCAATGAGTCTGTCCTGGTTTAGGCTTACTCTCCTTCCCTGCTCTTCTGGGAAGGGACGGAGAGGTTAAGGAGAGCAAAAGAGAAGGGAGAGCATACGTCATTTGTTCAGTGGCCAGCCCAGCCTAAAAGAACAGTATGCCAGATATCTTCAGGGGTGATACAATCCAGAGCCATGCTCTCATGTGCTTGTGCTTTCTGTAGTGGCGCTGAGGTCCAAGCAGTAAGCTTAAAAACCAATGTCTATCTATTCATGGGCAACTGAATGAACTCTATTGTGCACTTATCACACCAAATGAAGGTATTTGCTTTTCCTGTAAATCCACTACTGTCTACAGCCAGAAGCAGGACAGTGGACTTGGTGGATCTTTGATCTGACAAGATGCAATCATTTTCATTTTTCTATTAAAATGGCAATGGAACTTTTTTTAAGGCTGAGTTGTTACAAGTCAAATAACTTCCTACCAATTAATTTTCTGCAACAATATGTTTATTGGGAAATGTGTCTCAGGCAAGGTAGAACAAGATCGTGCCATGAGTAGAGACAGCAAAGTATCTGACTGGGAGGGTTCGGGTTGTAGATAAGGTTGTAGTGGAAGTGACTGGACTGAGCTGCCAGCTGAGACCACAGACTGAAACTCCTCCTGAAACTTTCTTCCAGCCATTCTCCTTCCTGTTCCTTCTGCCCCCTCCTCTGGTATTGCAACCACCTTTCTTCACTTGACAGGAAAGTCCTTCTTCTCTCTCTAGAAGTCTGCCCCCTCAACCTTGACCACAAAGACCCTCTCACTCTGTGTCACTCTTTCAGGGATCCTCTCTATTATCTGTGTGTCACAGTCCTTGTCCTTCATGATAGTAAAGGGATCTGCTTCCCAGAGCTCTTAACACAGTAAGTGCTTCACATTGCTCTGTTAGGAAGACTTCTATTCAGCTCCGTTAGTTATACAAAGTACAGGGTCTCCTATGCCTCAGGTTTATTTTTTCCCATCTCTTGAATGAAACTATCCTCCTGCAGTTAATTAAACCTCACTGTTTTCCTACCCTGGCAAACACCATCCATCCCCCTTCTTTCCCTCCTGTTTTAACCCTGGTCCTCTTTATTCCAGGGTCACTTTGCTGGGTTGTTTTTTTCTCCAAAGGGAGAAACAATATAGCTTGTTTCCAAAAACAAAATTTTGAAATCGGGTTGGTTCAGTCAGGGAGGTGGCTGGATGAGCTGTGCACTGTTTTGACAGGAAAGCAAGCATATCAGTTTAAATATAACAATTCCTCTACTCAAGTTGTCATTCCAAAGATTTCTTATACCATTGACCTGACATTAGATCAATATTTTTTTATGACATTTTATGGCACATCAATGACATAACAAAAAGTATTGAGTGAAAATCTTAACAGAGGAAATATGCCAAAAAACATATATTACATGTGAGGGTATTTTAAAAAAGTAATGGCTTCTTACACACCAAAGATGCTCACTTGATTCATATTTGCCATATCATTTTATTTCGCAGTTATTGAAATTGTTTTAGGAGGATTGCTTCTCCCTGAAGCAACTTGGACTGACCCTAAGGAAGCACCTTTCACAGGGATGGAAACAAAGAGATTCCTGCTGCTCTCTTTATTCCAGGTTTTGTTTAGCCAGAGTTGGACTCAGGTATAATTAACAGAAGACTGAAATCTGTATGCCAGGCATTATATTTACATAAAGGCTAGACACAGGCATAAGTCCTCCAAAGAAAATGGGGTGAAATTCAGCCACCATTTAAGTTAGCGATGAAGCTCCTACTGATTCTTCCAGATCACATTTTCTTCCCTGAACTTTGCTGCTTTATCCCAGTGATATGATTGAGGACAAAGTGAGCAGAATGTCAATGCCTTGTTCTATAACCAGACAAATTTTGGCTGCCTTAACAGCTGCTATTTTACCCAACCATCAAGCACAGGGCAGATATAAGAGTCAGCAGACTCAGGGGAACTGACCTGTGTCTTATCCTTGCCCTGGTAGGTGATCAGACTTAGTGACCAGGCATGATTCAACTCACAACCTTTCTGTCCCTTCCTTTGCCGTATATATTAAACAAAATATGAGCTAGACAGTAAAGCTAGAGTGGATTTGAAATTAGGCTGTACAAGTTCATCAACACTAATAAACCATCTGAAAGAGTGCCATTTCTCCTCAACACTTGACTATACATTTATTCAGAAAATAAATGAACTAATCTCAAACCAGTTAGAATAAATTGCCCTTTTAGAAAACATATCTCATACTGAACACTTATTCATGTGGCAATTGATACTCAGGAATCTGCTTTTATGTGTCTGTCTGGAAAGAGAGTGCATTTAAATGGATCATGTGGATACCTTGTCACAAAAGATATGACTGAAACACTAGTAAGGGGAATTTGAAGAACTGGATGTTGAAACTGCTGCTGTGACCATGTGAGGCTACCACCTTTCTTGAGCTCTTATTAGAGAGATATGTAAAACTGAGCAACCTGATCTAGTTGAGGATGTCCTTGCTCATTGCAGGAGGGTTGGACTAGATGACCTTTAAAGGTCCCTTCCAACCCAAACTATTTAATGATTCTATGATAAAACATCCAGAGGATTTTCCCACATGAACTGAAACATTTAGCAGTGTGAGAACAATATCACATATTTAACCTTTATAACTTTCCCTCAGATTTTGACCACCACCATTTATATCAGAGAAGATATAAATCCAAGGACAGAATTTGTGCCTGACTCATTAGTACAGCCATTTTCATGCTTTGAAAATACATAGTGTCCCACTTTTCATGGCAGCTGGGTGGCTGCCTCAAACAAGCAGTTGCTTATGAGAATTATTTCTCCACATGTTCTTAAAATAGAAAAAGCAAAGTATGCATTGCCAGAGAGTTTATTTCCTTTTTATTTCAGATCTCTAGATTTCAGGGCTGCAGCTTATTGAACAAGAATAGCCACACCTGTAATATACTATAGTATGTATTTTGTCCCACTAGCAATTAATTTTCTGCTATGACAGCTTTTTCATTCCAGTTGGTGGTGTGAACAAATAGAAAAAGGGCATCAAGTTATTTACTAGATGTGACTCAAAAGCAGAGTCAAATCTCACAATTAAGGAAGGGTAAACGGTAAGTTGATAAGGAACAATTTTCTTGGGACCTTGTGTTTTGTTCCAGACCTACCCATCCTCTGGTCTTGCACATCCACTCATTCCATCTGATTTAAGTTACTCTTTTTACTTCTTACCTTGTCTCTTTTTGCACTGAATTCAGACCTGTGCAATATATTAGAGCAGCTGATTCCTTTGTTCTGTTCCACCTGAACAGAGAGACTAACACTGAACACAAAGAAGGCAAAGGGAGTGGTGCTGCTGTGTTTTCAGCTGCACACAGTGGCATAATCAAAGCTTGCTACCGTAGGAGGACAGTTGACTCTTGTTGCCTAGTGGAGGACAGGAGCTAAATCATTTCCCAAATTAATTGAACTCCTCCCTATTCCACCACCCTCAAAAAAAAGATAAAATTCAGAAATAATACAAAGTGTCCATACAGAGTGGGTAAATGTTTCCTGGCCTCTCACAGTCTCTATAATTTAGTTTGTTAACTTTTGGACACAAAGAAATTGGTTGATTCCTTAGGCACAAGAATAATAAATATGATTAATAATAATTAATGCTTGTAAAGCTTTTTGCAAAAAGATAGTTGCCATAGACACATTAAGCTGTTTATATATACAACCATTATTGCAGCTTATTTAATTTGAAACAGTGAAAATAAGAAAGTCCATACGTGGCAGAGGTTAATAATACAAGTTTGTTTTTTTTATAAAGCAGACACCTGAAAATATTTTCTGTAATTATTAAGTTGCAGATAACAAGCTGCCTTCATCACTGAATTATTCCAGTCTCATACAGCTATTGTATCAACGTGGATTTGCAGCAGAATAGGGCCTGGAGCAACACAGAAGCAAATCACATCCATAATTCTTACAGTTCCTTAGGGAAATGTGGCTGTATTTCAGTGTTCTGTTTGCATCCATGAACAAGGTGAGGCCATTAGCAAAGCACAGGTGCTAGTCCTAGGGAGTACTAAGTACTTTACTAGTCAATATTTCTATCTACTAGTCTGTTAACATAGCATTTGATTTGGAAAAATCTATTCCTGAGAAGCTTCAAACATGATTTATACATTTTTCTTTGTGTTCAGAAAATAGTTTGCAACTATTTCAATAGTTCAGCAGCATCTGAAAATAAAAACAAATATGATGAGTACTTCATTCCTTTCTCTGCCTTTGTAATTGAATCTGTCATGGTTTGGGCCAGATATATGCTGTCCCCCATCTATATCTCCAAAGAGAGGAGGGAGAGACATAAAGGGCCACACCACAGAAAATAAACTTAAAGCCCCTCTCATGGAACAAAGCTTCCTAGGGGCTGTTGCCTATGGGCAATGCTGAATTTTCAGGTGGCCTTCTGGTTAGCCACAATTGTATACATTATATGGAAAGAAGTAAAATGCATCAAAGTCAACACTTCTTTTGTTTCCTGTACCACTATTTCACTGAATTTTCACTGAATTATTTTAGAGTTGGAAGGGACCATAGAGATCATCTAGTCCAACTCCCCAGCTGAAGCAGGATTGCCTAGAGCTAGAAAAGTTTCTTGTTTGTTCATAGTAAGAAAAGTTGAATCTTAGCAAAATTCTTGTTATCCAGAATTACAATATCTAATTTTGTTTTCCCTACTTTTTTTTGCTCTCAATACTTGTTTTCAATTCACAAAAGAAGTTCTCATTCGAAGATATCTAAACCCATATCAAGGTCATCTCTAGCAGTGTTACCACAATTCACAGAATCTTTGGAAAGACTTCTTTTTGGTCTGAAGAAATCCCAATTTGTCATCTCAAGTTTTTAGAGCCATGTGTTTGAAAAGGCATTAAATTGACACTATTTTTATCCAACAACTACAGCATCTATTTTTATTTTTGTTATGTTTCACAGGAGCTCTTTTGTCAGCTTTTTCAAAGTCTTCTCAAGAGTTTAAGCTTTGGATGATTTTTTATTTTTAGCTTTTGAATTGCTACCTGTTATTAAATTTTCCTGCATTTATCTATGACGGGTAACTCAGTGTGTTCAAACTATCAGGATTCCTTGCTTCTTATAGATGATGCATTTCTTGTTTGATACATATTTACGACTGTATTTCCATATAATGTTTGAAATGAAAATTAAAAATGCAAAATTATGTTTCCCATTCAGATTCTCTTTTGTCTGCCAGAGTGTTAGCAGATGAAGTGAAATATGTCATCCAGTACATAAGCAGTCTGTTTTGACCCTATGGGTGCATGCGAAGAAACAGGGAATGTACATATACCTGCCCTACAACAGGGGTCAGATCTTTATTATTTCATGATATAAACATCAGAAGGGACAGTTTCTTTCAAAGAAACAGAATTGTGGACCACAAAGGAGGGCTGGACTGGATTTTTAGACAGCAGGGAGAGAAGGGTTTCGACAGACTTACCTGAAGAAAAGAAGGGAAAAATGTAACAGGAAAATAAAATAAATAAATCCCAAATTAATTCAGACAGCTATTGCAAGAATTAAGCCTGAAGTATATGAAATATATTACTTGTAAGTACTTCCTTCTATTCCTTCCCTATTCTACTTTGACTAGATAAAAATGTAAGACTGATGATATGACAGGAATGCTAGAGGGTACTGACCCAGAAAACAGGTAAGTATATAGCTCTTGAACTCCTGGTGCATACCACGTTTCTTAAAAAAAAAAAAATCACAGATAAAAATACATGGAACAAAGCAACCAGTAAGCTAGCGTATAGCAGAAAAGCTGGATATTATGAGTCAGTGAAAACTCCAAACCAATAAACTCAATAGCAGTATTGACATTGTTTTGATAAGGACTAATAGCTCATCTTCAAGTAAACATATTGTAGATAGCAATTTTGAGAAAAATGTATAGTTTAAATTAAAAACTCTTATTTTTATTCAAACTCAGTGAAAACAGAAATATAGTTGGACTACATAATTCAGATTTGATTTTCAACGTCTTTCTTTCTGGACATTACAAAGGTACAAAGAGTGATATAAATGTTGTAAGGGTTGCTGGCCTGGGCTTCTATTGTATAAATAGTAGATCTAAATTATATTACTAGGTTGCTAGTCTTAAATCACATCTAAATGAAACAATTATTTTTGGTTAGGTTAGACATGAAATTAAGCAGGAGAAGTTCCCCACAAGAGATAGGCTGGGTGGTCTTTTCATTTTTCGGGCCAGTGGCTAAATTCCTGGTAAAGAAGTCCTCTTAGCAGAGTAATCTTGTGACTGTTCAGTCTCAAGTTCTGGAGACCGGCTGTAAATGCTGAGGAGTGTAAAGACACATCCACTCATCTGACATGCGAAAAGTATACTGCAGACCCAAAAAGTAACAGAAACTTTATTCTACCAGCACTCCACTGGACCTTTTTTGACCTGCAATTATGTTTATTATTCCAGGATATTCTAGTATATGTGTATACAGGGTCCTTTCATCAGCTACGATAGAAGTTTCGAGCTGCATCCTATATACCAGTCTGCCAGAAAAAATGATGGCCAGTGACTCTCATGTGGTACACCGATTGAGGACAACTTAGAAATACTTGTCTGAAAATAGTCTAGTTGGTGAATAGTACTTCTTAATGGATTTGCCACTCAAAATGTGTCTGATGACTCCTATGCAGCTGAAAGCTAGTATTCAGTGTCATTACACTCATTCAGTATTCTGAATGTCCTTCTTCTGAAGTTTAACCATGTAAATTAAGTCCTTATTTCAGGATTTTCTGAATTTGGGATATTTTTTGTTTGTTTCTTTGGTTCTGTTTGTCTGGAAATTAATTTGAACTAGTATGTCACTAATATTAAAAATTGCTTCTTTGCAATTAGTAAATAATTAGAAATAATGCAGATGAGGTTGGCTGTACCAAGATTAAATATAGAGTATCAGGGTTGAAAAAAATAACTGGTTTATTTCTTCAAAAATGGATTAGAGTTCCTGTGTGATATTACAGTCATTTGACTCAATGCAAAATCATGCGGCTTCTGTCTAAGATGAGGGATTGAAGTTGATTTAGATGCCCATTCTCGTCATCTCAGATGATACCCTGACTGTCACCCAGGCAGATATGTTCCTATCAGAGACCACAACTGCCAGTTGGAGTCCAGGTTGGAGTGACAAAAGGTCCGCAAATGCTTTTTGTGGTTTATGGTGGCTTGGACAATTAGAATGACCAACGGCCTTTCTCCCACCCCCAGCCCCTCCCAAAGGAGAGGAGAGGAAGAGATACAGAGATTTACAAGTTTAGAACAACTAAATAAACTAAACTACTTCAATAAAGTATTAATATTAAAATAAAATTTAAAAAGGAAATAGCTAAATAGATACAATACATACAAAACCGTATTAAGCTCCCAGGATGATGTCACAGGCAGGCACTGGGGAAAGTCTCAGACTGGACTCAGTGATGGATGGGAACTGGATTCTAGCTCTGAAGGCAGGAACACACAGAGTGGTGTCAAAGGCAGATGAACATACAGGGTCCTCTTAGGACATCAGCCTTTAAAACAAACAAAAAAAAAGAGAGATGACCCTTTGATCCCTCAGCTTTTATACTGAGCATGAGGAAGATGGGATGGTAAGATCCTGTTGGTCAGGTTTGGGTCACCTGTCCTGTCTGCTCCTCCCACAGGTGAGACTCTTCTATGCTTTTTCTTTTTCTGATCCTCCAATGGGGCAAATAATGAAATTAGCTAACATTGGTTGTTATAACAATAAGTATAAGCAAGAGTCTAGTTGTTTACCGTTCCTTGGCATGAAGTATAAACATTAGTCTTATGACTCAGAATGAGCAGTTTCTCCACAATATGCTATTAATTTCAGAGAGTTAGAAGCAGCCTAACTTGCTGCTAAGATGTAAAATTACTGAACAGAAAGTTGGTTCTGTTCTACCTCAAAACAGGACAAGCATCTACATGTAGGCAGCTGAAGGGAAACACATACTAGCAGGGAACCTTGCTATGTTCCTTTGTATTGATTTAAAACTCCATTGACTATAGCACCCGCTTACACACCTAACTTGCATTTAAATACAGGTGTCTCTAGTCTGGAGCTGAACCCTGCTCAACAATTACAAGGAAAGGATGAGACCAGATAATACTCCGAGGACAAAGAAAGGCAAGAAGTGTCTTTTATAATTACCTATACTTATGTAGGGTAGAGCTGAGATCAGCAGTAAGTCAAGGTGACATCACAGACCATGGTACACCAATGAACAAGTGCAACAGGTTAAAGCATTCATTAACCAGCCTAGTGTTTCTTTATTAAAATAAAAAAAGAGAGTAAAAGATGCAAGGCTACCCAACTGCTGCCAATAAATACATACATCCTACATTGCCTACCTAAATATAATTTTCCACCCATAAGAATAGAAGAAAATTAAGTCTATAGTTTGGATGCAAATGGTTCTGGATAGTATATTATAAAAAAAGAGAAAGCAGAAATAATGACACTTCCCCTTTAAGTATTAAAGACATTTGGTTTTTTTTTATTCTTAAGATTTCAGACTCTCTTCTTCTACAACGCAAATAATAAAAAAACACCTAGAAGCGCAAGATTAGATCAGAGCTCTGCTGTTCTATATCCTGGGCAAACACAAAGTAAGCTTTAGAAGTTTTAACATTGCAGTGCTGAATAAAGGCAAAACCAGATGGGTAGAAATAAGAAAAGATCACTAAGCAGATCAGGAATAAAGAGCCCAGGTGCTAAATCCATGTATGAGCTTAGACACAGTGATGCCAAACCCTACACACTAATATGACAGTGCCAGGGACTATATCTTAAGGAGGCTGAGAAAGTATTTTGGTAACAGCTGACTTCCTTGGGGATAACATGAAAGGAATGTTAATCTTTAGTCCTGGACACTGAGAAGGATTGGATCCTTTTCTGTGCTGTTAGCTGGTCTTTTACTTCCACGAGTGATTTCTCACCCTGTATATGAGATACTCTCATCCTCAGGTCTGACTGGAGTTTCCTTTTGACTTTATACCTTGATACCATTTTTTTAATTGGAGTTTTGGAGAAAAAAACATGGCTTTCTTTTTAATGGAAAAAAAAAAAAAAAAACAAAAAAGATACCGTTTTCACCAAAAAGATGTCTCTTTCCAGTGCTGAAGGTGAGGGAAAAAAATAACAGAAAAAGCTTTTGACTGACAGATTTTAAACTTCCAGGTACATATCAGCTTTATTTATACAATTATTTCATCCTGCTAAGCACTTCCCAATCTTTTTTTTTTTTTCTTATCATCCTCTGCATGCCCACATTAAAACCATTTTGTGTATCATGGGGTTTATTTTGAAAGCCATCTGAGATGACTTACGATTTCTAAAAAAGGACAGCAGGTTTTATCTCATGGGTCAGTTCCCTCCCAACACAAATACAGGCATTGGTAAAGGAGGTACCAGGCCCATGACTACCTTTGATAGCCTGTCTCCCCAAACAGCTGCTTGGTTGCAAATACCCAAAAACTGTTAAAGGGGAAATTCTCATTGTAATGACACAGCAGTAGTAATTTGCTCTCCCAGAATTTCTCATCCGAGTAATACCATCTCTAACTTGGAATAGGAAAGACCTGAGGTGTGTCATAATGTCCATTATAAAACTGTCTGTCCATAAGACTCAGTGCAGTTGTATGTGGGATGTTTGGTTTGTTTCAAAGTAAGTTGTATGTTAGGAGGAGATGGAAAGGTCACCTTTTGAACATCAGCCCTCCCAAATCAGGAGCTTCATGGATAAGTCTCGAGGACAGCATACCACATACACACCTGGAATTTACCATTCTTGAGTCCATGCTTGAGTAAGAAGGGAAAGAAGGAGAAAGCTGAAGTCTGCGGGGTCAGGGAGTAAAATATGTTGCTTTATGTTCTTATTTTTTTCATAATTTTCTCTTTTCCTACAACTGAGCACAGAAAGCTTTCTTCTCTCCTGAGAGGGGGGCAGCAACAGCAAGAGAAAAGGCATGCAGGGGGTACATTTTAGTAAGAGCTTACAGAATCAACAGCAATTTCAGCAGTCTGATGTGGACCAAACCTCCCACAGAGCAGCTTTGGCCAAGGAATATAAAGGAGATTTTAAAGAGAGAGTGCATGGCTAACAAACAATATCAAACATGATAAAGCAAATGTAGAGAACCAATATAAGCTAGGATGCTTCTTGCAGGCTCAGAGCTTCGGTGACAAAGAAACTTCAATCAATAGAGCACAACTACTGGAGTAGAAGGCACCCTAAGGGTTATATTTTAGGAAAAAGCAATTGAAAAGTCTGAAAAGAAAATAAACTCTGATTTCTAAATGCTTATGGATAGCTGATAGCTCAGAGTTTTAGCAGTTCCTTCCATTACTGCCATTTCATGCAAATATTGCAGGTGAATCATTATCATAATCGCCCAGTTTGGAATACAATCATCTGTGTGGTGTTCCATGTGAGAAATATTAATTCTGTTTGCTTGCCTCTGCCAGTGGTGCCAGATGAGAAACTCCACACTACTTTTTTATGTCTGATAATAAAATCAATTGTATTCCACAACTGTTCAGAAAAAAGGAACTTAAATATTTTAAGAAAAGTTGGTCTAAAATAAGGATAGGAAAACAATTCTCTCCAACTGTAATTTCTTGCTTGACTGCACAACAATTTTCTACAAACTATCTTCTGTAGATTCAGCTGGAAATGAGCCAGGAAGGATCCTATTAGAAAAACACATCCATCTTTAAAAGACTTGATATCAGCCCTATTCACACTTCCTTTGCTTTCTCTACCTGGAAAGTTAACCTGGGTTTACCTGCCTCTGAATAGCTGGATGGGGATGGCCTCGTAGTTGCTAGCTTTTCAGCAACTTCACTTGAAGAACCCTTTTACTCAAATGCAAATCTCATCCATACAGATTAGGCAGGTTGGAAAGATTCTAGGGAGCATATTTTGTTCTCCTAAATGAGGGAGAAAAACTGAACATGGGAGATAGAGACTTGACACAAAAAAACACAAGTAAAAAAACCCATCAGAAACAAGTGTCCCTGCATGTAGCAGCTCAGACTCTTACCTCATCCAACAGATAAGAATCTTCCATGGAAGTAGTTCATCATTGTCACTTATTATTAGTGCTGCTGAGAGTTATATTCCCATGGTTTATTTCAGCTTTTCACTATTTTTCCCATTTTCAAGCTCTTTTTTTCTCAGGAAGCCTTAAGGGATAAAGCTTTGACGATCACAGTCTTCCTCCTGAGAAAAACAGTATGTTGACCTAGTAGCCCTTTCTTTCTATTCTTTCTCTTCTTCCTCTTCTTTCTTTTTCTTACTAAGAATCTTGACAGGACAGATCAATTGGTCCAACTTAAAACCTTTTTATTTCTAACCATATTATTTTCAGTTAAACTTAACAGAGACACATCTCTGGACAGCAATCTAAATGCATCAATACTCATTTCTGAGTTACACAGGTGAAAAAAAGCCTTATTTTTCTTTAAATGAGACATACTCTCTGTCACTGTGTCTAAAAAAATACACAGTTCAAATTGCTTCTAAATTATTGAATATAAACAAAAGAATAAAGGTGTACAGTGTTGTGTGTATGTAAAGTGTGTAGGTCTTTTTGGCTGTATTTCTCAACCAGTTCATTGAATTTTCCATAAACTTAACTTCTGCAAAAGAATACTGACAAAAAACTATTAAACAGCACTGTTTTGCAGACCAGATTCCTCTATCTGGATATATTGTGAAAAAACAGAGGTGAAAAGCATTGAGGAAATGTGTTTCTATGTGCATTTGTTAATGATTAGAACTCCGGTTAAAGTTTACTAATTGCTGAATGTGAAAGATTAGCATAATGTTATGAACACATATATTAACATGTATAAACATGTTTTATATATATACATAACAAAAATTTAATGTGATTCTTTCTCCCTGTTTTTACAGGGGAGAAATCAGCCTGGTTTTACTTTCTTAATTTCCGTTGGTCATTTTTCCATGCCTGTTTTTGGTTTTTGTTTGTTTCTTTTTTTTACACTGGAAATAGCTTTCCATGATTTCTAGGTGGTATTACAAAAATACATTTTCTTCTGTATTTGAATTAAGATGTCCTGGAAGATGAATGGAAGATGAAATTAGACACCCTGTATTCAGCAAGTTGCCAGCCAAGTTCCTTCTTTGCATACAGAAATGTCCACATAAGCATCAAACACCAAAAAACACAGTTGAAAATTGGTATAAGATTGGAGGAAAAACCAGTAAGGGCAAAGCTGTAAGGTTTCATCCTGTAAGGTTACAGGACGAAAATCACAAGAAAAAGCTCCTGCTGTGTGTAAAAGGAAAGTACAGAGAAATTGTGTTGCACTGATGTGAACAGCAAGTACAACCAGGAGAGGAGAGAACAGGCAACACATCAGTATGGAGCCTGATGGTTCAATGCCATTATAGAACAAAGGCCAAAGCAGCAGAAATATTTTTTCATTTTCTGATGCAAATTACTCTGAATATTTGCTGTTATCAGAATTGAACACAGGGGAGACAGCAAACCAAAATACTTGAGATTTGTTTCTCAATATAACTTGTCCACAAGTATAAACTGTTCATAACTCTTCTGAATGGTTATGAATGCATCTGGATGGTAAAAAATAAGGCAAAACTTTTTTTTTCTAAACACTGTTATAGTGTGTGCATATACAGTTCAGGTAATTCCACATTCAAATAAGCTTGGACCCTGGGTTTTAAGAAAGCAATTAATTATTTATAGGGCAATCTCCAGTTGGAATAATTCTTTTACAAGTCAACAAGTTCTTAAAAAAAAAAAGGTCATTGTATATGTCTGTTAAACATGAATGAATATTTAAACCATGGAATTTCCATACAGATGCCTGACTTCAAAACATTCAAATTAGGTGTATTCTTTTTATTTGGAAAAATAGATTTTCTTCTCATTAGTCATAACAAGATTTAAAAGTTAATAGATCTAGAATATAATCTTTTTTTGACAGTCTAGTACAATGATTTATTTTGCAAGTGCTCCATGAGGACAACTTCCATAGGAAACCCCTAAATATCCTGCACCACTTCCCCCCTTGTGACATCAGCAGAGGCAGCTGCAGCAGATATGGTTATAACGCTTCTGGAAGAAAAATTCTCTAGTCAATTTTGGGAGGTAATAAAGTTGGAAGAAGGAATTTTCAAATTATGTCTGTTAAGTTAAATAGAGAAAGACGAAACACAAGAAATTGTTGTGGTAGTGGCAATTCTTGAAAAGCCTCAATTAAAAGTATTTTAATCACTTATTGTTCATTTACTTTTAAAATGTAATTGATATAGGGGATTCTTTTCAATATAGTGTGAGCTAAAACTCTAGTTTGGGAAATTGGGAAATTCCATAAAAAGGGAGATTTGGAAGGACACTCTTGCAAAGAAGCCACTTGAAAGAAGAAAAAATGAATGTTTTTAAAATTAAATAGGTATGTGAAACCACAGCCAAAGAGATGCTCCTTACAGTTTTTTGTCTCAGCCCTGAATACTTTCTGGGTGTCCATCTGCAGCCTTTAATGAATATGACTTCCAGAAAGAACAAGCTCATAATTTTATAAAAATAGGGTACATTTCATGTGCCTTAATTTTGACAATCAAAATCAATTATGATGGAAACCTTAAAAAGCAAAGGATCTCTTGGACTTGACTAAAGTTTAACCCAAGAAGTCTTGACAGTCATTCTGGACTTTGGGTCTGCAAGACCTCCATTATCATAGAGAAAATGTCACCTGCTTATTCCAAAATTTCTTTGTGAGGATAATTATATTGAAATATGTGAAAACTGTGATGATGGTTTACAAGTTAGTGAGAAATGGTGCAAGCTGAAATTGCCCTCATCTCTTGCCTGGTAGGGAGGTTACAATACCCTGAGAAGGAAGCTTGCTCACCGTAGGAAATTTCCTTCCGAAAGAAAAGTTTTGTGCAGCTTGCTTTCACTTTCAATGGCAGTGACTTTTCTCCTCCATCCTCGTGGACCAGAGATCCATCTTCCCTCATCTCATGGTGGTTATGGTTGGTAGAAGAGAGAAGTCTGTTATGAGAAACTTCACTTTACAGTCCTTGACTTTCCAGAATTGTAGCGTTTGTCTGTTTATTACCATGTGACATTCTACTAAAGCCATTCTATTCACATTATTTTAAAGGTCAAAATAGAGTTCCTTAAAAGTCAATAGCTGGATGCTTTTGACTTCCATTTATTAATTTTTTTTCTTTTATTGGGGAATTGTTTTTTTTCATTATTATTGAAACCAGATGAAATCAGATAGCAGCAAAGACAGAATGAGGGCTGGAGCTCATAAAACACAAAGCTCTATACAGCACAGACATCTGTTTGAGTCAAATACAACTTGAAGCTGTGCAATGTTTCTCACAAGGCAATAAGATGCCATAACCCCTCATATCAAAGCTATATTTTGGTCAGACAGAACAAGCATTCACTATTTATCAGGAGTTGAGCCTTGTAAATTATTTGTCATTCTCCCCAGTGCTCCATAAACATTGTCAACTTTCTCTACTTTGACTGCTTTAAAAGCCTTTTCTTTCTTAAGTGACATTTGAAAGGGTGGTAAAAGCAGAGGAGGGGGGTGATATATAATTGTATATTTTTATTAATTGGTAAACCATCCCAGACAGTTGATAAAATTGAATTGCCTCTAGAACCAGTAAAAGTGAAAACAATATAAAAAAAATAATAAAAGAGCTTTTAATTGTCATTGTGAAAGGATCATTTATTTTCTACTTCAAGAATAGATGATAGTCAAATGAAGCAGACACCTAAGCTATAAACAATTTGAAAGTTCACATACTTGGTCTCATCCTGCGATTTGGAGCTACATCCCTCCTATTCCAGAAAAGTATTCAGAATATTGAGTTATTTTTACATGAATTTCTCATATGGCCTTCATTTTGACTTTCACCCCAGTTTGCACTAAAAGATCATTTCAACACATTTTGGTGAAATCAGTACACTCAAAAATATTTAGGCTTTTGAGGCTGACATTTTCAGAGGGAAAAAGTCCTTTTATCTAAAGCTCCTCAGCTGGCAGTCAAGAAGAGTCAGAAGAGCTGTTTTCTTCAAAGCACCAATATTGAAAAGCTCTAATTGAATCAAGTAAAATCTGTACCAAATCTAATTGCAAAACATGCTCTTAAAAAACAACCACATTGAGGATGGAAATTCAGAGTTTCAGGGAAGACCATACACAATACTCTGACTTCTCTGGGTTCTCTGAGATCATTAAGAATGTTTCTTAATAGACTGTTACTTCAAATCATTCTTAGCATAGAATTAATGGTGAATTTGAGGGAATCCTCAAGTTATACAACTGTAAATTATACAGCCAGGAGAGAATGATCTCTGCTATGATGCCACTGGAAGATCTTTTCCATTGGGAATTTAAAATAGAATTATCTCCAAAGGTTTTTAGGCGCTTGTACACTGAACTGTAAAGAATTACTTGTAAAACTGTAACAGTGCCTATGTTTGAATGAGAAGGGAAGTAAGGACGTTCCTGACTTTCCTCAGTCTTCTTGATCTAATCTTGTGAAGATTAAGAGAATTGACATGGCCTTTTGATTTTCCTTTGCTCCTTCTCCCCGCATCATGATTTTCAGTGAAGGGAAATCAGAATACATGTCTAAAAGGGAGATATGATGTGCTTTGGTTAAGTTCATCATCCAAATGACCAGGGAATGAAACAACTGTATGTTCCAAGTAAGTCATCCAGTGATCTCCCTCAGGGGCAAGAGCTATCAAAAGTTTCCTGGATGACATCAGAACAACAAGCAGAGAACCTGGGATTTGAAGATCTGTAAACAATTGCACTAATGAGTGTTAATCAGATATAGCACAAGTTTCAACTACAATCAATATGTGTATATGAAGGGTTAACAGAAAAGCATAGTTTTGCTATGCAAGTATAAATTGCAATGTATATGTAGCTCTGTCTATGCATTATGTCAATATTATTGAAAAAGTAAAATTTGTTTTGCTGACCAGTTTTAAAAGACTTCTTTGTTATATGGAGTTATATACATATATACATAGCTTGAACATGAGAGGAATATTTTCCTCAGAAATAATTAGAGTACAAAAGCAAGTAATCTCTAAGGTCTTGTCTGCAATTAACTAGGTGATCATATCACAATGGTAACGCACTTTTAATTTGGACTACTTGCATCCTAATATGACAACCAAGGGGCTTAATTGCCAGATAAAAAAACTAACCAGGAAGGATCAAAAATGCATTTTTTTTTCCAAGACACCTAATACAATTAACAGTGTTAAAAACTAGTTCTGCACAGAACCTGCATCTTCAAAAGAAAAATAGAGGATAGTTAAAATGAAATTTCAATAAGTACAACTTCAGATGCCTTCAAAGGTGATAAATAATGAGATGTTTATGAGGAGGAGAAAAGCACTAAAAACCTTGTAGACTCATGGGTAATTTGAAGGCCTAAAGAATGCAATATGTGATGCTACATGAAGTACAGGAGAATGACTGTGACTGCAGTAAGCACAAAAATGAATTGAATCAAAGCATTAGAAAATCTTGTAGTGAGTGAATCGAATGGATTATTAACTTAAATACTGAAAAGTCCCTCATGCTGTGATACTGTCCAATCTAAACACACAATAGTCAGGAAATCAGAAAATTGTGGTAAATAAACAGAAAAGCTGATCTGATCAGAGCAGAGAGGTTGTTTTGACATTGGTTGAAGCAGTGACTAAAGTGAGTACTTGGAATGGAGGAGTTGTTTTTGAGCTATGAATTTCTCCCCAAAAGCAAATAAGTGGGTAATAGGAGATTATTTTATTCAGAGTAAGATTACTAATTTTTTGAGTAGTGAAAAGTTCCTGTTCAACTGACATAAATCTTTTCAGCAGCAATAACTTAAACTATGCTGGTGGTTCACTAGCGGCTTCAACTCCACAGGAGGATTGCATTGAGGTTTGGCTTGCTTAACATCCATAGTTCTTTCTTTTCACAAAAATTCACAGACTGAATCTGCAGACACCTAACTAGTGTTGCTGGAGGGCAATAATAAACATATTAGTGGTTACCACTTTAACCCTATCTGTCCTTGCAGTGGCATGAACTTGGGTATTCATCTTGCTCAAAAGCAGGCATCTCTATGTGGGATGATCATCTTAGGTTCACTTCGTAATCATCAGACAAAACTAGGCATCTCCAGGGTACATTTCAGGTGAGAAAATCCTTATGCCTGGTACTAGAAGTGCCTGATTCTTTCAACTGTGAAAGTAACCTGTATTAACTTGCTACCTGTCTTGTAGAAACTGGTTTTTGTTATGTGAGTGACCAGTGCCAGAAGGAGGAGAAAATTACATGGCGCTTCCTGGAGTATTCTTAGCCACAGGGACAGGGAGGACATGTAGGCAGCCCAAGCTTAGGGTAAAGTTACACTGTTTGTAATATTCAATCAGATATTCCCCTTTATAATCTCCTTGTTGATGAATTCAGCATATTGCACCTATGAAGCACTTATTAAAGCTTCCAAATTAAAAAAAAAAAAAAAACCAAGTTATTTTTGCAAAGCTGATTGACTTCAGTTTCACCTCACCTTATTCAGAACTTGTATGTGGACAAGTGCAGCCATACTGCAATCAGGTACTGAAAGGAAATGCTTCATTTACAGTAGTTGAAAATCTAAATCACTGTGTAAGAGATATCTGACAGGCCAACTAAGCCAGGCTTTACAACATTTTCTGATAAGTGACAGAATATAGTCTTTTATAACAGAGCTGTGTTATTTCTTCATTCTGTTGTCAACCTCACATCCATCATAGTCTCATGAGGAAAGAAGAAAAAGAAGAGAAAAGGAAAGGGGAAGGTAGTAGAAGGACAGAACAGGAAGAAGAGATGTTGGTGTTTGGTAATTCCTATTAAGTTTGCATTTCTTTGTTATGCTAATGAATTGCATAGCTATTTGGAGGTTTTTCTGGGGAAGCCACTATATGATGTTCCTAAAGAAAATTGACCCCAAGATTTAGTTTTTCATACTACCTTCCCTTTGGGAATTGAGATACACTCATAATATACTTCCTGCAGCTTTTGTGTTCTAGTGGCTGGCAAAAAAAGAGCAGTTTTCTCTTTAGCTGGTAACTTTAGTTCCATCTGACCCTAACTTCATCAGATCTTGTCCACATGCTCTTTCCACTGTGCTGCTTTGATTTGACTCGGAGTCCAAACTTTTATTACTCTTGCAGTAGATCTTTCTCCTTCTTCCACCCATAATGATTCTGTTGGCATTTTTCTTCTAATAAAAATAAATAAATAAACAAAATTAAGACAGGAAATAGATGAAGCCAAATGATCACAAAATCCAGGTGTCTCCTGTCTTGCTGAAAGGGAGGGAGGAAGAGTATTCTTTAATCCAAACTTCGTGATACTCAGTTACATTCAAGCTGTGAGGCAGATGTTCCCTGATGAGCAATTAGTAAAAAATCTGTGACTTGAAATCATAAGTCAGTACTTGCCTCTGAATTACAGGGTTGAGAAGTATGTCAGGAGTCTACAAACATCACCTTAATGAGACCTGCTATCTAACTGTAAAACTTCTTTGAACAAGGAGTTTGATCCCAGGGTGTGCTGGAAGCCCCCTGAGGAGTCTCCATTCCCATCAAGGCAGAACTCCTCAAGTGTCTTCAAATCCTTTTCACAGACAGAGAAACCAGGCTGCTGAAAAGGTCATTCCTTTACCCATGGCAGGATCAAATACAGTCGTGGCATGTTTGTCAGATTTTTGTTTAATGTGTTCTGTAAAGCTCAAGCAATGGGAGTATCTCAGTCTCTCTAGGCAGTCTATACTGGTGTTCAGCTGTATTTGTCATCAGCGAAAATTCCCTATGAACTGCACTTTTCCTTGGTGCAATAAACTTAAGCCTATTATTTTTTATCCTAGATAATTCCTACTCCTACCTTCTCTACAATGATTTTTGTTATTTGAAGTATTATGTAACAAATAGAACAAAGACTCTTGGGGTTATACCACACTGAGGGCCCAGTGAATGGAAAGAAAATGTACTGCAGAATCTATTTGAAAACAGTACCTCAGATGACAAAAAATATAAAATAGGATTGATTGGGTCACTGCAGAGAAGCCATTGATACATTGATTGATTAGCCCAAGCAAGTGATGAGAGCTAATTGCTTGAAATGAATGGTATAGTTTCTATCTAAGTGTTCTTTCCTAAAAGAAAATAATCAAGCAAAAAGAAGCACTCAAATGTAAGCATCAAGCCAGATATAAAACAGAAAAATTAGAATGAAAAGATTCAAGGGAAATTAAAGCATGACCTAGGTATGTGCCCTGTCTTTACGCTAACACTGAATTGGTTTTAAACAGCCACAAACATAATCAAGTATTTAGAAAACAGAGCTGCATGTGTAACAGCTGTCTTCCAAAAGCATACTCCAAGGACTTAACAGCTAAAGTTAAATAAAATCATAGCCTGTGCTAATGAATTGGATTTTGAACTATAACTGATAACTCTTGTCATATGGATATGCTAAAGATAGGCAAAAGCAATATACATAGACCAATTGCCCAGGAATGTTTCTTCATACTACAGGTTAAGATGAGTTCTTAAATTAGCTCACTCCAGAAAACAACTAAGCACAGAAAAATAAGTCAAATTATGTAGCTTTTTTTTTTGTTTTTCTTTTTAAATGCACCTTACACCTATTTTCTTTTTGAGGAAAAAACAATCCAAGAATCAATGTTATGTTGATTTGAATTGCAGAATACATTGATTGCAGAGTACAAATACCTGTATTGATTATTCTACTTCCCTCTCCTCCTTGCATTTCAAACAGTGTGTGTCGCTGTGTAGTATGTATTTCACACTTCAATCCATATCACTTAATTACTTGGTCAGAGAAGAAAGGTACATCTGACCAAGATTTCATCAGGACCTTTGATGTGCATTTCGTCCTTCCTCTTCCATGCTATTTCACTTTCAAAGTCCACTGGAGGCTGTTAAAGACTCTGAGAACCCTTTTGAATTTCATGTCTGCTCATACTCTAACCAGATTTCATACTCTAACCAGATGTTGCAATTTAAAAAACCTGACAAACCAAACAATGTACTTCTATTGCCATCTACTGAACCTATATAAGGGAATTTCAACACAGCCATGGGGGAGTAGCTATTCTATTAAGACAACCAATACCTATTTGCACACAAAGAAAAAACTGGAAAGGGTAAAACTCTTGAGTGAAAAGTGAATTGCCCTGTTTTATCTTCTATATAGTAGAAGATAGTAGTAGTTCAAATAGTTCTTTGAGCTTTCTTCACTCCATGGGCTAAAACACAACTTGAATTTGAAATACAAAAGCTTGCCTTGTGTTCATATATAAGCAGAACATCATTCCATTGTCTATTATAAACATATATAAAGAGGCTAGGGAGCCTCTTTATATATGTTGGTATATAAAGACTTTGGTACTAGCAAGCAGTAAGATACTAATCCTTGTAAAAGTGGGGACATGAGAAGAAATCATGAGCTACCCTGGGGGTTTGCTACACCAGCTCAGCCACATATCATACTTCTACAAATTTTATCTTTGCAGCACAATCATCTCCCCACACAATGCATATAATTGAATTCCATTACAATCTGGTTTAATTTCTACAAAATTGCACTACTTTAACTGGATACACTTACAAGCACTGGCTAAAGTGGATTTCTTTCTGAAGCTTTTTCCCCCAAAGTCACAAATTAGCATTGGTTTAGATTTCATCTGATTGCCAAGGTAGCAGTGATTCCTCCAATCAGATAATGCAGGAACAGTGTTGACCCAGGATGTATCGTCTCAGTTTAAAACTGAAATGAATGGGTTAGAGTAGAAGTGTAAAGCTCCCATCTAAACTCCTTGTTGTTTTTTTTAATCAGATTTAATCTAATCTATTAATCTGACATTCTTTCACTTGTTTTCACTTCCTTTCATTCTTCCATACCTCTCTCTCTTAATATCCTCTTCTACAATGATGTTGTCCATTTTTCATTTCCCCTTAGCCATTAAAATTTCAATATGGACTGTGTATTTCCTATGTGTTCAGATAGAAACATGGGAATTAGTGACATAAATTTTTTTCCTTCAATTTCTTCTTCCCATTATGTTTCCCATTATGGCATGAAATGCCCATAATAACTGCTCACTGTCCATCAGTGCAATGGCACTTCTTTTACCTCCATTTTACCTAAATGTTCATTTTAATTTTTCTGTACCTTTTTCCTTAGCTGTAAAATCAGAGAGAAATATTTTCATAAGGTATTTCCATGAGCTGGAAAAGAAATTATTTACCAAAACATTTTATAGAAAAATTCAGTGCTTGAGATACTTTACACAGAAATGTCAGTTTTTCTGAATGTTGTTTCATATGAAAACCATTCAAAAAGCTTGAGTCCAATCCCTTGGAAGTAAGATGTCATCTAATAATTTCTTTATTTCAAGCCCTAAAGGTCATATTATTATTGGAACAGTTTCTTGATTCATATGTCTGAATTTATAATCAACATTTGTTTAGTGAAAAGAGAAGAACTGACATCTCTTGTAGGAGTGGAGGATGAATATTATTTGACAAATGTGGACAGTGAGCATTGATATAAAGATGAAGAATATTATGAGGAAAATGCTTTGAGAAGTGGGGGAAAGATTGGGGGTTTTGTTCTGTTGTACATAAAATCATTCTTCATTATTTGTGTTGGAAGAAAGTAGTAAAATTACATAGTATTTCAATCATTCTGTATTTAAGTGGCACCTTGCAAGTCCCCCAGTTATTCATTATATTGTTTTTTCTATACTCAATAAATTATAGCAACTAATTAAGTCATCAATTTTAACATTGCTACCTGTCCCTTGCTGCCCTTGGGATTCTGCCAGGGAAATTTTCTGTTATTTGTGGGGGAGGGGAGAGTGCAGGGGGAAAATGTACAGAAACAGCATGTCCAAGTTTTAGTTCAGAAGCAGTTTATGGATATCATAAAAGAAAATTGAATACTGCATTCAGTCTCTCCTCTCTTTATCTTTTCTCTTTAGCAGTTAGTTGCTCTTTTCATTATTTAGTCTTACAGCATTTCAAAAGACATTAGAAATAGAAACAGAGTGCAAATATCTTTTTGCATATTTTTTTCATGAGAGAAAAGTTCCATTCTACTCCACACAGTTTTCATAGGACAACTTCATTTTTGCAGAAGGCAGGTGCACATTATGCAGTTTACAAAGACCCAGGCTGACTTAATGCCATCTGCATTAGCACTACTCAGCACACCAGACCAGAATTAACACCTACCTTTGGAAAAAAATTGATTGTGTCTGGGCACAAATATCAGGGATTCTAAGTCCAAACTATGGGACTTTCACACAAGTGTCAAGCACTAAGTAATAATCTTGCAAATAACATGATAGAGGGTGGCCAGCTCCTTGAAAAATAAGTCACATAGCCAGTGATAACATCATCTTAGGTATATTCCCTTTCAGTGCTTCCAACATTTGAACACTAAATGGGGAAGGAAGAACAGCCTTCTGCATAGCTGGAACCTGGCTTACAGGGCCAAGTATATTCCAAGTATGCTCAGCAGCATAAAAGGCCACCAATTCATCATTAGAAAGCTTGGAGACTTCTCACCAGTTTGAATACTTTGTAAGGTTCCAGCATGACTGAAAGGAAGCAAGCATGGGAGCTAGTTGGACTTTTGTCTGGCTGCTCCTGAATCATAGAGACATAGCCAGCTGGCAAGTTTTTAGAAAAAGACTAAATGTGAAAGTCAACATGTGTGAATGAAATATATACATAGAGTTTACATCATAATATTCAGCCAAGAAACTAAGGATTATTCCTCAGTAGACATAATTCCATTTGTCAGACTTTCAGGCAAAGGCAGATACTTTGACAAAAACATCTGAGGTCTAATCTTGTGTGTGAGGCAACACCTGTATTCAGGCCTTCCCTATCAAATAAACCTGTAAATTAGAGACCTTCTGCAACATTCCTAAGCCAACAAATTGGCAGGACATAGAGTCTTTTAATAGGAAATCACATTGTCTAAAACCAAAGATTCTTGCACTGAAAGAAGACGACATGACATAAATACAAATACATGTGCTTAAGTATTTAAAAATAGTAAAAAAAAAAAAAAAGTACATATGTTTTTCTATTTATAACAGCCACAAAAATTCATGAATCAATTGACTCCCACCAAACAAGAGTGAAATATCTTGTTCAAGATATTTCTTTTTATGCACAAGAACTCTATACTTCCCTTTATCCTACACCCAAGGGATTCTCTTCTGTGGCTCTGAAATGTCTCTTATTTCTACCAGATCCATCTATTTTTCTTCCCATATATATTCAGATATTTGATACTCACTGTGAGACATCTGTTTCTACCACTAGTGGGCATGCAAACCATTACTTAAATTTCATCTTGATGCCTTTATTCTTTCAAACCACCTATTGGATATCTCCATACACTCAATATGCTACTTGTTTTTACTCAGAAGCATATGCATCTTATTTGTAATGCAGGAAAAGAATACTAAATATTCCATTCTTCTCCTAGCTCTTCTAAGAGTGCAGAGACATCGTCATGTTATTCTCCTGAGCTGAACTTTATTTGATCTCACCCTCTTCCAAGAGAGTGGCAACTCTATTTCTGTAGTGTTTCCTTTATTTACTGTCTACTCTGTTGAAATGATTGTTTTCCGAGCCACAGGGAGAAATGGAGAAAAATCATATTGAGATAGCTGTGAAAGACTAGATTTGGTTTAGGTATTTGTTTTCAATTTCTCCTCTCCTGTTGCAATGCAAAGGTCACAAGAGGGATAATCTCCCTGATGCTCCTCTGTGACAGACTCCACTTTCTAACTTGGATACATACCCGTCCCTACTTTACTCTGTTGTCCTAAGAGACAGCTTGGCCTCCCTAAATAGGTGTTGGCCTTTATAGGTCCCTTTGTCAATTGTGCAGGAAAAGACAGTATATCCCTAATACAGACCCTAAGTGTGGTGTTTAACAGGATGAACACAGTCCATTAAACATACAGATTGAGAACCATGGAAGTGGTGTCAGATAATATGCCAGCATCACCTTGAGGAAGGAAGAGAATCTACTGCAAAGGAGTTCTGCATATGCTGGACATTTGTTTCATCAGGCTGTTAACTTCTGATTCTCGAACTTGCACTCTTGTGAGGATCATTTGGATATAGGTTCTTGGGTTTAAAATAAGCATCTGAGATGGCTTGATACTAGGATTATATGGCATATGCCTAAACAACTTTTTTTCTTAAAAAGTGAATTGTCAAAACTGACATATTCTACTGGAAAAAAAATTATTTTAAAGAATTTTTTTCAGACAAAAAATCAGACAGTAAAAAAATGTGTTTTTCTTTTACAGAAATGTGACTCTTTTGAAAGTCTTTTTAGTTCTTTGCTTTGAAATATTTTAGGTTTTTGTTGTTGGAAGTAAGATCAAATGTATTCAGCCACTTACAGAGGAAAAACAAGGGGATGTTCTATGTATAAGTTATGTGATGATTTTAAATTTCTGAATCCAAATTGGAAACAATAGAGGGCTATCTTATGGTCATGAGAAATAAGCAATGCATTAGTTTGCTCAGTGGAGGACTTGACTGCCTTTATAACCTCCATTTTCTTTATGCCATACCAGAAAAGGTTACTTATGCTGGTATGACTGGTAATGAATGGTAATGACTGCCTGACATTTCAAGGCACATCTAACAAACATCAGCATGGAGAAACAACCTTCCCAGCACAGTTTCGGGTGATTAATTTGTCTTCATCTGCAGTAACTAATTTCAATGTCACAAGGATTAATTAATCAATGTTGGTAAACTGTTTATAGGATGAAATGCCATTAGAAAGTTTTAGTAAATTTGGGTTGTTTCTATGTCTGATTTTTTATTTTTCTTCTCTTAAAATCACGATAGTCTTTGTGCTGCATTTAAATAATAATAATTTTTTTAAAGGGTCTTAATGCTGCTGTAGCACTACAAAAATCAATGAAATATGTATCTTATCCAGTGAGAAATACTCTTGAAAGCTATACTGAAGTAAAAATATCCAGATTCTCTGGGATAAAAAATGTGGTTTGGTATAGACTATGAGCTATTATGATAGTACTATGCCAGCACTGGGCTATGAAATACTGGTTTTCATAATTTTACAGAAAAAGATGTGAAATGGCAAATGATTCTTTCCAGTGTAAGAACCACAAGAATATTGTAAGTGGCAAAATCCTCACATGATAGTTGATGATCCCTTAAAGAAAAAGATTAATATGCCCAATTTATAGCGTATCTTTGTATGAAATTTTTCAAGTTATTCACTGTCTCAACCTCTACCACTAACCAGAAAAGAACCTTGGACCATAGTGAGATTGTTTTCTCCCTCTCTTCCCTCTGTAATATAAAATATATCTGGCAAAGTATATAAAATGCTATTGAGGGAGAAGAGGATAATTTTCTCTCTATTTTGTACTGGTTGTATGAGTCGGTTAAAGACAAGACTCGATAATCAACTTTGAGTTCATGGGTAACAGTTTCACTCTCCTGCGCTCCCACAAAAAAGAAGAGAAGAAAAAAAAAATTAATGTTTCATTGTAAAAAACTGGAAAAAAATAAACTCAACAGATGATTAAATTTTAGCCCACATAAGACCAGTGAGAGTTTTACCATTCACTTCAATGGAATCAAGAAAGTACCCAAGGCCTTCTAAATCTAGTGCCGAAATTTTGTTAGAAGATATGTTCATGTAGGAAACATTACAGAAAATGACAGAAAAAAACTTTTGCAGCAACAAATAACATCAAGGTCAAAAGGGCAAAGCTGTTATACATCCCTGGAGAGAACTTCCATGCTCTTTTCTCTATGCCAAAAAAATAAAAGTTAGTAAGAAAATACAAAAGAAGCTCTTGAAAGGAAGGAGGCTGTATCACCTTTAGGTTGAAAAACTCCCTCTGATGCCAGAGTCCTAAGTGAAAAACAAGGACATCCAGCCATTTCTATACTTTCAGATCCATTGTTGTCCCACCTACCCTATAATACTCACTTCAATTCAGTTCAGCCCAACAGTAGTTGTCTAAAAAAACCCGTACAGAGCTGCAAACCAGAAAGTACTGCAAATTTACTGGAAACGGATGTCTTAAATAGAAAGGGTATACTGCAGGCAGCATAATAAGAGGAGGGTCACACAAGTCCCAAGAAATTTTACTTTATTGAAATTTAGTTCAGAATGAAGATGACCATTCCTATTTGCTGTTCCTTCTATTAAAACACTTTATCTGAATTTCATTCTCCTAAAGATGTTGGATCCTCCCATTAGACTTACACTGTAAGAAGGACTTTTCTTCTGAAATTCTTTCTTCTGAATATGATCATATTTTGCCCTTTCAGTAAGTTCTGACTTTTCTTTTTGCTTATTTGTAGAACAAACAAGAAAATAATAGAAATTTCTACATAACTTTGGTGAAACAGCTTCAATGCCATGTCAAATTTGTATAAAGACTTCACTATTTTCTATCTTCTCCCTTTCCTTCATCTGGGGGACATATTCAATATGAATCAATATAATCTCAGGAGGTTCATTTAACTGTTTTCTTCTTATAACTAAAGGTTGGTACAGATTATTTGATCATCTGTGACAGCATTTTTGGAGTGAGGAGTAGGCAAAACATGCACACGAACTGCACATTTTGCTGTTTAAAGAGTGAAACTCTCATCACGTTCCTCTAAGCTGACTTTATGGGAACCTAAAATAAGAACTTCCCTAACAAACCTTTTCAGGCAGAAGAATCAGGACTTGAAAGATTTCTGCTGATATAGCTCCTTGCTTGGAAAGAGGCAAGTCAATATTCTAATAAACTTCAATAACTCCATAGTATGGAGAAAGAAAAGCATGCTGGACTGATTCATGGTTTTATATACTAGGGCTCTAAAAGGAAAACTGGTGCTATGCATTCCATTCATACATTGTGCAAGTAGGGGAAAAAATGTCAGTGTGTTCGTTTGCAATACTGATATGACAAATTAGGTCATTTGCAGCATTTTGCCTGGCTCAGCAGAGAACTTTATTGCCTGCTTACCTTTGTTAAATCGACTCTCAATGTAGTTAAAGAGTTAAGCACATGCTTGAGGTTTGTGATAAGCACAGTTATAAAATCAACACACAGCTGTCCATACTACTACTAACTCTGAAGAAGCAGAATGGATAGCAGGTTACTTGACTGTTCCCTATTTTGCTTGCAGAGTTCACAGGGTAGCATTCACTCCACAGTACACATGGCAACATTCTGAGGTTCTTCCTGAATTTTTATCTAGTCCTGAATTTAGATTCAACTCAACTTACTTTAATTCTCTGGGGGCATTTTGTAAGATTCTTAGTACTGTCAAAATCTCAGTCAACCTCACTAACATTAATTCAGGGCTTCATAAATTTATTAAATGAATTACACGATGTGCTGGTAGTTACATAACTTTGACTGGGGCATGCCTTTCATGCTCTTTTATTTTCTCACCATTTTTTTCCAATGAACTGCGGCTACCATTGGTGCTTAACCTTCATCTAAAAACACAGTCTCTAGATCAAATATTCTGCCTCAGTAGGAGGCACTTCAGTAGAACTAATTAATTCTCTACTCCTTCATCAAACCATGATTGATCTCATTGTAGACCTGGCAATATGCATCCAGGAATGGAGGAAAGCTGGAATGTGGAGACTAGTGTCATTGAGACACTTAGAAAGGAAACGCAGATTGAAATCCACACTATCAGACTTTATGTCTGATGTTTATTAAGACCAATGACTTTCTAGTATATAATTTGAGGACAACACAAAACCCAAGAAGTGAACCCTTCTTTTTTACCCTAAGTGCTTAATTATAGGGCTGAATTCACACACATATTTTTGCTCACTTTTGTCTGATGCCAAAAGTTGTATTCTTCCCTGTCTCATTTGCAGGAAAAATGGTCATGTAGTCTGGTGGACAAGGCAGTACAAGGGCAGACGTCAGCTGAAACCCATCCACACTGATCCAGAAATCAATCTCAGGTCTTCTAATGAGGAATTATGCAAACAGTGGGTGACAGTCCCGCCTTTGTTTTAAGGACTGTGAGTCCTCATTAGCTCAACTATATGCTCCATCTAGTCCACTGTAGGGGAAAACTACAGAGCTGGTCATGAAATCTAAGCCTGAGTGCAAATTAAGTGAACAAAGATGACGTAGTGTGAATACCTGTTACAGACTGACATAGAGTTTATATATAAAATTAAAGTCTGATTCTAAATATATATTTATTTTTTTTTACTACTATTAATTTCTTCCAGTCTCTAAGTCTGAGCACAGTGACTGATTTTGGCTGCATTTCAAATAGCAATAAATGCCTATAAATGACTGAGAAGTCATTAGACACCTAGAAACTCAGTAAGAGGGAGGCTTTGTAACTTTACACCTTAGTATAATTTGGTGAACTAGTGAATCAAGCAAAAGACAGAAGTCCAAAGCAGGTTATATTAATTTTGATGCCCGCAGGACTGCTTAGTTATTATGATGGTCTCTGATGAGCTTCCTTGGATATCTCTCTACTTGAATTGCTCAGCAGCAAAACTAATTCACAGAGCAGGAGCAGAGGCTAAAGCCTGAATCACAGTTTAGATATAGGGACATACTCTCTCTCTGTATATTAAGGTCTCAACTTCTGTACCTTTTCTAATGAGATCAGTGAGTGCTGCTATTAATGCATTGAGGACAATTAAGGAATAACTTCCCAACAGTGATCTTTTTTACTGATGTATATTAACATAATTTCAAGTCTTTATTATCCTTTCAGATTCAATCAGAAATTTGCTGGAGTTAACAGAAACTAAAAATAGTAAAAACATTGAAATCTTCCTCTCTGAAAAATCCCACTTTTAATTATTTTTAAATTATAATTGGGACAAAATAAATGTTTTTCCTGAAAAGAGATTTTTAAAATCCATTTCAGATTTTTTTCATTTCAAGTAAGAATTGATCTTCGTAGATACCTGTTTTGAAGAATATTGACAATTTTTTATTTTTTTTTTACCATGGTGGCAGAAAATGAAGTCAAGAGAAGATCTTTTTGGACTGGTAAATATTTTGCTAGCGGTGTGCTTTCCATAAGAAACTAAATCTCTTGTTAAATTCCCAATCAGGTCTCAGAGAAATCTTTTGGTGGGAGTTGGATCCTATCTAGAAATGTATTTAAGGAAAGGAATGACGTTACTTATCATTGGGTACAATGCTTTATCATTGGGTAGAATAAGCCTGTAGGACATGTTTTCCTTTCTGTGCAATCTCTGGACTATGTATCTGTATGGAATAAACACTAGGGAGAAATACAATTAGAGAAGGCCTCACACAGGTTTTCCCTATGTCTATATCCTGCAAAGTACTGCCATGTGTCTTTACTCTGCACCACTTCCTTCTATCAAAGATATTAAATAATGTCTAATTTTTAATGAAAATACTAATAAATGTTTTAGTATAGGCATATTTGAAAGGAGTTGCCAGGGAATGTCATAAAAATTAAAGTCCTTTCCAAATTCTAATTTCAGGAGTATCTGTTATGGATAATGAAAACTCTTCGACAACGAAATCACAGAATCACAGAATCACAGAATCTTAGTGGTTGCAAGGGACTTTTGAGATCATCGAGTCCAACTACATTAAAAAAAACCACAAAAAAATCAAAACCAAACCTTAAAAAAACCACACACACAAAAAAAAAAAAACCCCAAAAAACCCATAAAACCCACACACAAAAAAAAGCACCCACCAACTAAACCC